>ARYC01022258.1:0-29799 GCA_000711775.1 Oxytricha trifallax
AATGAAAAGAGTCGAGCCTCAAGAAATGATATCAAGATTCAGAAGTAAGGAAGATCTCTATCGATACCTAACTTTTCATGGTAAGATAACTTGATGACTATTAACATATTATACAGTTGGTTTATTCCTTCCAAATATGGAAGGTACCAAAATTTCATTCTTAAAAGCAATACTTTGTGAGGAGAAGAAAGCTTTTAAAAATAAAGAGATTAAACTAATCGAAATTCCCAACTACCCTGAGATTTCAGTCACTAATCTTTATGAGGATGCCATGTAAGATGAGGAAGTGGTAGTTTACCTTCCTACCAAGAAACAACTCTCTAATAAACTCCCAGAGAGAAACTTCTTCTTTGGTGTTCTTGGTACAATAAAAGAGGATTATCTCAGAGAAATTATTGAAGAAGCACATAAGAAACGATATTCTATTTCTCCTGAAGACTAGAAGAAGCAAGGCATACTTATAAGCTCAGCTTGGCTAGAGGAACTTAAGAAGCATCCTTATCTTTCAAGTAAGCTTTGACATATAACTTTGTAGGAAAATCTGGCACTGGTATATATCTTATGAAAGAGCATGCTAAGGTTCATAGAGAGAGAAAGTCACAGAAAATTCATGAAGTGAGCAAGAGACTTTATAAAGATGTTTAAAAGCCAGATGAAATGAACATAGATGCAGGAGCTGGCACAAAGAGAAGAAATATGGGCCCAAGCAAGCCATAAGAAGAGGAGAAGAAAGAGAAGCCAAACCCCTTTATGGGCCAGTTTAATATGTGAATATATTCATTCGTTTAAATCTAAAACTTATTTATAAACATTCATTCTTCCCTCTCTCGCACAAATTGTTGTCTTATCTACGCTCACTCTCTTACAGCTGCTTTGAATCAAGTCTACTGTATCGATGGGCAAGTCATGCATAAGATGATACAGCAGAAGCTTCTTGTAGTGAGTCTTTATTTAACTCCAGTAGAATTCTATTCCATTAAATTAAGGGCTGTAAGGAACGTTGTATACAGGAGTTATGTTTAGGTCTTCATAAGCTTTCTTAGACTCCTTAGTCTTATGAACTGATAGGTTATCAACAAACAGGATGATCTCTTGGTTGCTATACTTCTCTCTGAGCTTATGTAGGAACTCTATATACTACTCTCGCTTAATAGAGCGAGGGTGAATCACATAACTCTCTAAGCCTGAATCTTCACTTATACCAGCTAAAATTGCATGAGTGACTACCTTTACCTTTTAGTCATAAACTTCTATGTTATCATACTTCTTGTACCATAACTTATTAATAAAAGTGTTGAACGTAAACACAGCTTCATCTGCATGTATGAACTTGATGTTATTATCAATAGCTCTCTGCATTTAATCATATATATAGTTTAAATTATTACTATAAAATGGCACTGTAAAATCAATCACTCTCTTAACTCTGTTGACAGTCTTGAAAGTAATACCATTTCGTCTATAAATATTGGCTATAGTCTAAGGAGAGATACGCATGTCTGGAAACTTGCGATGAAACATGACAGCTCGTTAGTCAAGAGGAAAGTGAGCCCAATACTTTAATGTCTTAGAGTCACAGAGATAGTCAATATGGACCTGTGAGAACTTTTATTTTCTTGCAGGATGTTTTCAAGAGCCTGAGTTATAATGTTAAACAGCTAACAAGCAATGATACCTAACGGTTGGGGCACTCTTGTGTAGGAGTCTTGCTATGGCTGTATAATTCAACACTGGTTTGACTTAGTCTATATTAATACTTGTACCATACCTAAGCTTAAGCAGTAAATCTAAATATTACTCATCATAAATAGACCCTAGATTTCGCTAATTTCTATTTCTCATTTTGAAAATTGGCCTAATTTCTCTACTAACCCCAATAAGACCCCAACTATACCCTACAAATCAAAGCACTTATAAACCTCACTAAGGGGTTTTGGGGTTTTGAATGTATATACCTGCATTAAATGCAGTCGACATAAGCAGCTGTATTGAAAACTATTTGAATATTTACGTACCTAACAAGGTTAAACTTATAGTTGTTGATGAATTCGCTTACAAGGTTTATCCATTCAAGTATCTCATAAGGAACGAGCAATATTAAAATGAGTTTGCAAATGAATACATAGTACTGAGAGAGGCTTAGAAAAGATAATGCAAGAACTTAGCTAAGCTCGACGGAGTTATACTTGGTCATGGTTTTATTGCTTTGAGACTAAAGAAGTTTGAAATGACTCTAAGAGAGTATCTCTACCATAATAGATATCCTGATGATTTGAATAAGATACTCACAGATATGACTAAGGGTGTGAAAGAGCTCCATGATCTAGGGTATGTTCATAGAGATTTGAAGCCAGAAAATGTAATGCTAAATCTCTGCCCTTTAGAAGTAGTAGTCATAGATTTCAACAGAGCAATAAGACAAGAGATAGTGACTTTAGCTAAGGTTTTAGGCACTCCAGGATACTTCCCTATAAGAGAGAAATGGACAAATGGCTCTGTATAATGGGATGTTTGGGCGGTAGCAGCAATTATCTTAGAGTGCGATATGGAAAGTATGTCATACTTTGGAACAAAACATGAGAAATAATCAATAAGTTTGGCTGCTAAACATATTAAGCAAGATGAAATATGTAATGAAATTAAGAAGATAGTTGATATGGTCATCGTAAAAGCTCCAGCATATCCACGATAATCATTAGATGATATACTAGAACAACTACAGACTGCAAAATTCAAGAGGTATCACAAAGATAAGCAGATAAAATTTGTTTGAATTAAATACACTACTACTCTTTAAATATTCATTAATATCATATAAAACCTACGTTTTCTCTACTAACCCCAATAAGACCCCAACTATACCCTACAAATCAAAGCACTTATAAACCTCACTAAGGGGTTTTGGGGTTTTGAATGCTCCTAGTCGAAGTTTTTAGTCAAGTAATATTGATTAGTTCTTTTATTTTATTCGTTCAAGCTATACTAACTTTAACCCTATCTTCCATTGATAGTAAAATTAATTTCATTGTTGTGTGTTAAAACTTAGCTCATGTTTTATTTCTAAGCGCTTGATGAGAGGTACTGCTATGTTTAATTCTCATGTCTAGTTCTGGATTTATTACCAGAAAACTTACTAGAAGCTGATTGTCTACTTTTTTACAGTTTTTATGAAGAATTTTATTGCATGCTCCTATTTTAACCATCTTAGTTCTTCAAATTTATGTCTAAGAAATATTTTTCATCTCCTTTTGCTGTTGAAGGACTTAAAATGTCTGGGTGCTGTGTTTATGATAAATTGATAAACAAGATAAGTTCAAAAAAATTATTAATTATATCAAGAATTTGGGTGTTGACGTCAGGGCTTGCTACCTGACTTCACCATTCGCTACCTGACGTCACCATTCGAGACATGACGTCACAGCTCGTACATGACGTCAAGGCATACCTAGTGACGTCAGGACATACCACATGACGTCAGGAAAAAAGACATGACGGCAGGACTCGCTACATGATATCATGCCTTTGGTATAGAGTATTATAATAAGAAATATACTAAAAAAACCAAATTATGATTAAATTAAAAAAACCTTAAAGTCTATTATATTAATTATTATTAACATCAAGTAATTAAACAATAAAGATTTCTAAAGAACTATTCTAAAATTTTAGTTCTATCATTTATCTAAATATTTTATTTTTTTTTTGCATATATAAATTATTTGAAATAATGTATTTTTTACTTTTTATAAAATTTAACTTAGAAAAATAAATAAAAATTTAGCATTTTTTGCGAAATAGATATAATTGTATAATTTTTAATAAAGAAAACATAAGAATTCTTTAAAATATTAAAGATTTTATAAGAATTATTTTAGTCTAATTACAACTAAAGTTTTATCTTCAATATTTAATTGGGTATTGAGTTATAAAATTTATGCACATAACAAAAGAAATATATGATTTGCAAGTATTTAATTGATAAATTTATGAAATACTCATTTTTCATTAGTTATAATGCACTTTTATCATTTATCCAATATACAGATTTCTCTCTTCAGTAGTCTTAAGCATATGTAAATTTCTCCTAAACAAAGCCTCAAATAAGTATTATTCGACAATATGAGGGATACCAGGCATTTAGTTGTAAACATGCTTAATGTGGTATTTTAGCACCGCCCACAAACCCTCTATCATATTGCTGTGAAACATGCTCCGTCTCAAACCTCCCTGAACAACATGAATATGCCTTTCATGAAATATACGCAAACTTTGCCAGTCAACACCTATGTAAGAGGCCCAACCATCGGTGTGTACTATGCTTCCTCTCTCGACGTTGTCTCTAATAATGTCTGATATTGTTTAAGTGGTCCTATCAGCAACAATAAAAAGTTTACATCGTTGGGTCCGTTCTTCAATAAGGCCCACGACCCAGATTTATCTGTGATATATAGTTTCTTCCGGGTAACAATAACTGACTGCAGTATGAGACCACAATGACTCATAGTTTATAATAAAGTATAAATTTAGTTGTCAATAATTTTTATATAAATTTTAAAATTAATTTTCTCACTTTAATAGATATTTATTGATTATCATAAATTGTTTAATAATTAATCTTAATAAAATTGGAAAATGTAAAAAAAATAATGGACAAATTATTTGTAAAATTCGATAAATATTTTCTAATAGTATCAAATGAATAATTTAAAAAATATCATAAATATCTCAGTCTTTTTTAAAAGTTTATTTAATTTAATTTATATTAATTTTCATCTTATTATTACAAAATTAAAAAATATTATTCATCTTCCTGAATGTCACCTGTGAGTAAAAAGTCGCTTTGCTAAGATTTAAGGTTCTCAGTAATTATAAGTCTTATGGGTGCAATTATCTTTCCTACCGTCTCTCTTGTAGTTTATTAATTATAACTATCACTAAGCTTTTTTACTATTTCCGTAATATTGTTTCCATCTGGTAGATGCTAAAAGATTAAAACACCAGATATTATTTTACAGATTTATTTATATTTTCCTATTTTATCTGATCATAAAAATTGATTTTATATATTTTTTAATTTTTCTGTTTATTATAAAATCTCAATTTTAAAGTTTAACACGTTATGTAACTCAGGTAAGTAGTTAAGTTATAAAGAAATATTTAAAATAAATAAGTAACACGTTAAATTTATAGATTTTTACAAATACTTAATTCAATAATAAATTTAAATTATTGTATTCTCATATTAGTATCGGGGATTATGTCGTAGTATGTAGTTAGCGGAAACGTATTAGGACAATAGTGTTTTAGGCCGCTCTTTATAGTTTTGCGATTTTGACATTTATAGTTTTAGCATTTATATAACTTGTTATCAAGACTACTTGAAGAAAATATATTGTGTAAATGCATGTCCTGCTCACATTTTTAGCAACTTTAATTTTACGCAAGAAAACCAGCATTTATTAAGCGGTGTATAACGGCATCATTATAACTTTGATATGATGCTTGTATTGCTCTCTCAGCTACTTATTCCATTATTTTTATTTAACGATTATATTATTTAACGATCACATGAAATAAATGCGCACTTTACCAATTCTAAAGATTTTTACTACTATTTTTTATGTAGTGGTAATGATACTTATTATTTGGTATATTACAAGCAATTATTGAAAACCCCGAAATTATATCAAAATTATTTTAGTATATATTCTAATTATTTAAAAAATTATTTAATTTAAATGAGTATGCGAAAATTATTTTTTTTTCATATTATAATTAAATCCTTATATTTATTAGAATATAACGATCCATGCAAAAGTTAGATAACTCTTGAAATTATGAAATTTTTTGCATAGTAATAATTAGATTTTTATAGAATATTTAAGGATTAAGATAACTCAGAATTTGGTAAATACATATTCTTATTTAACAATTATAATTTTAATCTTTATATCTAAATATACTTTGAATAATAAATATTTTCCTAATATATATATTGCCTTTATTAGAAAAATCTAACCTAAATTAAATTAACTTATATTTTTTTTAACCTTTAAACATCTATTAAATATAAATAATTACATATAAAAATTATGAAATTCAACATTAAATGATATAGATGGAGATCTAAAATTAAAAATTTCTAAATCCAATATTATATAAAAAAATTTATTTTCTTGATTCTCAATTAATAAATCAACCATATATTCATTTATATTAGCAAATTCCAATGTATAACACAATATTTTAAACTATATATTTGCATAAGTTTTAAAAAAAATAATTTTAACAAAATTTGATATTTAGATAAATGATAGAACTAAAATTTTAGAATAGTTCTTTAGAAATCTTTATTGTTTAATTACTTGATGTTAACAATAATTAATATAATAGACTTTAAGGTTTTTTTAATTTAATCATAATTTGGTTTTTTTAGTATATTTCTTATTATAATACTCTATACCAAAGGCATGATATCATGTAGCGAGTCCTGCCGTCATGTCTTTTTTCCTGACGTCATGTGGTATGTCCTGACGTCACTAGGTATGCCTTGACGTCATGTACGAGCTGTGACGTCATGTCTCGAATGGTGACGTCAGGTAGCGAATGGTGAAGTCAGGTAGCAAGCCCTGACGTCAACACCCAAGAATTTAAGTTTATCAGAAGTTTTTAATGTTACTGGAAGTTTCTAAGCAGAGAGTTGTCTTCGATGTAGCTCATCTTTTACTTCGGTAAGTTCTTTCAGTTTAATAAAGTACTACTCTTCCATAAATTATTTATTCATAGATTTATAATTTAACTAGCTGTGACTCTGTGTTTACTCAGTTTTAGAAATCTGCTATCCCTTTTTATAATTTGAATTATGAGAGAAAGATTGATTATATTTACTGTTCTCAGGAGATAAGATGGGTTTCTCATGATAGTGTGGTTTCTAATAAAATGTTTAATCTCTATTTATTAATTACATTGGGTGAAACTAAGATCTATGGAGATTGTTATTAATCAAATACTCTGAACATATAGTCCACAACTTTATCGAGGAAATATTTGTAGTCAAAGAGTGTCTCAATCATTACCAAGTCATAAGACATTCTAGGTGGTACAGACACTTCATTTTACTCTAAAAATTATTATAAAAATAAAATTCTTACTTTTGGTGGCTCTAGCTCTGAACTCATTGTTAAAGATAGACTTTATATGTATATTTTATATTAAAATTTGAAAAGTCTTAAATAACTCCATAAGTTTATCAAAAGACACATAGGGCCAATTGATTTATTTCAATAACTCAAAAAACTCTTTTTCTTCAAATATTTTCTGACTTTGGTTTGATCTAACTCCCTTATACTAATGATTATAATCTTGAGTTTTTAGCCAGATAATCAACGCATCAACCACTTCGTCTTCTTCTTAACATTTATTTTACTATGCATTAATATCAATTAGAATTTTTTTGAAGTAATCAAGGGCGGTTTTTAATCTCTATTAAGCATACCAAATTGCAAGCTTATATAAGTCAAAATGGCAGAGACAGTGTGTTTTATTTAAAAATATACCTCGACATTTACATTTATGTTTTTAAGTTGCTTTTAGTCTAACAGTCCAATTTGAACATTTCTAAGTTAGGCTTATGATTTAGACAACTATAAAATCATGTTTTAAACATTAATCAACTGGTTTGATTAACTCAATAAAGTAGGCTCTGCATCAATCCTAACCCAATTCAGCAAAGAAATAAGAGAGTACTTGCTATAAATGTTTTTCATGCTATTTTTAACTCTATTATAGCTCTCATAATCATTTTCAAATAGTGATTAAAATTTTATTCCTCTCATAAACTCTTTGTCTTTAATCTTTTAAATAAAGAGAACTCATGATGTGCAATCAACTAGAAATGGGTCACTTTCCTTTAAAAGTTCTGTTTCATATTTAAATTTGATAGTTTCCAAGTTAACAAGGGTTTTATTTGGTTTTTTTAACTTGCTGTTAGAAGTGGGTCGCTCATTGCACTTTTAGCCTAAACCAATCTCTCATAAGTTTAAATGACTATTGTCTTCTCCATATACAGTAAATCAAAAGGACTTCCGACTCTCTTCATTTTCATCATAAATTTCACGAGATCGTTATCTTCAGTTCTGCACTGAATTTTAAGAGCTCTTTCGATAATTTCTTCGACAACAGAATCATTCAAGTTTAAAAATTCTTTCTCCTTACATTTTATTATGAAGTCCACGTTTAATGCTGAAATGTCAAGGCATTAATTAAAAAAATCATACCAGATGTCCTCAGCCTAAATATACTGCTAAAATTGCTCTTCAAACTACAAACTTTAACCAAGCATTAATTTAGTTTTTTCTTATTGAAAACTAGCTTATTGCTCTTCACAAGAAGACAGCTTTTGGAATGCATCCTCTAAAAATGTGAGAACATTTTGATTTGTTAGCTTTGGTACAATAAAGTTATCAATTCTAAGTCTTTTTAGTTAGTGTATTTGAAAGAAATCAGCCAACCAAAGTACATTCTAGATTGTCTGTAGATCTATATCAGGACTTATGTCTCCAACATTAACAAATTCAAGAACAATTCTGAATGAGATTGCTGTAGCCCACAGAGGCAACAAAATTCGAATCTATTAATCATTAACGGTACTAAGAAGATCTCTAAAGTACTATGAATGATACAATCACTTTTATAGGTTAAAAACTCGACGTCTTCCACCACAAAGCACAGTCCATATTCATTATCAGAATCTTCTGACTCATCCTTTTGTATTTCTTAATCTTCATTTCCTCCATTTCTGAGAAATATTGCTTTCTCTCTTGAATAAATTAGTTTATTTGATGTTATTAGCTTTCCAAATGATTTTAATCTATATATCTAGAAGATTGCCTATAACTGTCTATGTAATACTATCTGTTACTTGGATCAAACTCCCTAAATGATTAGGAGTCTTGCAATCGGTAGAGGCAGCTCTGATTATCTGGTTGAAATTGAATAATTTATGAGCTATGATCAAGCTCTGCATTCAGAATCGAACTTGGTGTGTCTTTAATTCCATTTTGGTCTATTAAATTTTAGTAATGATTTTGTTGCTAAAATTGTTTATTATAATCTAGGGGTATAGCCCTACTTGTACTAGAAAATCATGTTTTGCTATGGATTCTGTGATGATATTTGATTTTAATGAAGATAATTGCTTGGCTATTAAATATTTTAATTTATGCTCCCTTGTTTGTTCTAGCTTTACTATTGCGATGATTTTTAAAAATTATAGAATTTGTATTATTTTTAATTATGTCTAAATATTTACAGATTTTATTAATGAGTAAAAATCTTACAATAAAGATAATTACCTTCTATCATTTTTTCATCAATATCTACTTCTATTTAATCATTGCTAAAAAGATCTTCATTATATTATTGTTAGCTCTTTTAATACTAAGCTGTGCTTTTACTTTGCTTTTGCTACTATATTTTGTTGATTTCATTTTTATTTTTTGATTGTAAAATTCCTCCCTAGCTGTTCAAATTTTTCTGGATACTTTAATGATTTTAATTGGATTAAAAATTCAGTTAGTTTTTATCCATTTATTCCTCTTATTTTATATTTTAAATTACTAATTCTTCTTATGTTTCATTAATTCTCATCGATTACTGTCATAAATAATATATTAAAGCTATAAATAATTCGATATAATTTGCAACTACATAATCAAAATAATAAATTTAATGTATTTTATGGTAGATATGTGGTATTATTTTAACCTATTAATTAATATGAAAAGTCTCATATATAAGGACTGGTGGTTACTGCAAATTTGATCCTTCCTTGTTAAGGTTTTATGTAATCTGATGATGGGATGCACCACTCTTATTGAGTGAGAAGAAGTCACCCACCCATACCTTGTTACGCTTAAAGGACTATCGCTCTGATTTAAATACACACATAAAATCTAAACAAGAAAGGCTGATGATGTTTCTATAGAGAAATGGCATTTATTAATGCCAAATTTTTTTGACTGTAAATAAAATGAAAAGTTGTGATTAGATAAAATATTAAGCTGTAAAATTAGTAGTAGGAAGTGGTATATATCAAATTTAATTCTTTTTAATTAAATTTGATCCCTAAAAATTATATTAAAATTTTTTTCTTATATCAATTAACAACTTATCTATATAATTTATTTATAGGATCTTAACTTATTCACTACAAAACTTTAATGTTATTAATCTGCTAATAATTTTAATTAAAAGTAAGGTCTATTGAGTATCATTTTTCTTTTTGTATCTCCTTATAAGCTCATAATATAGTTCACTCTACGATTTTATATCACTTTGACAATACATTATTTTGCAGTTCGACAAGACATTAATCTTTTTAGTATTTAATTTTAAAGTTTTTTGAGTAATATTCGTGGTATTTTACTATGCTATTACTTGATTTTTATAGTTAATTTCGATTTTCTGGTTTGGAATTATTGTGAAACCCAACTATGATTTTCAAATATATGCTATGTTTCCCTTCAGCATTTTAAATATCAATTTGTTCATCCTTAAAGAGCATATCATTTTGATTTTATTCTTCTATGATATTGCTATCTTCAAGCTGGCTAATACTGTTATGCAGGGAATTATCTTAATTCTCAAATTGCAAATGGCGATTTTGTTATTTATGTGTCAACTCACCAGAGCTCTTAGCATTATTGGAACTTATATTGTTTTAGGATCTACTATGTTTCAAAGTTTCATAGGCATTGTAATTTTTTTAAGCTTCAATTTCATCACTGTCTTCTGTCATTTAAATCTACTATTCAGCTTTTTGATCATGATTTTGTAGTATGAGGGCATCGTTGTTATTTGAGAGAGAATTAACTTCTGTTAAGCCAGTTTGCCCAGCTGCTCCCACTATTTATATTGTAGATTAGCTAACTGTATTCTATTTTTTACCTCCCTTACTAAATCTCTCATAAGTTGTCGTGTTTTGGCAAATATTTTAGAATTATAGAAATACTAAGGAGCCTAGAGGCATTATAAAGATCAAGAATAGTAGTCCAAGAAATTCCATTAAAAATTAAGGCCATTAATTAATATTCATTCATTAATAAAATATTATATTGCATTAACAATAAATAAAACTAAGCGACTCCAACAAAGTATAGCTACTTGGGAAATATTCCAAAGAAATTCAAATGAATATCGTCACCAACTACAAACTTAAAAATGATTTGATCAACACTTAGGCAAATAGTGAAGATCATATATAGCAGTAGAGTTATATTATGAACATCATAAACATCTAATGATTCTTGATGCCAACACAATTATCTATCCAATCACAGTGATGATCAAATCTCTCTATACATCTCTAGCAGCTATAGCAGTGTCTTGATCTCTTGGTCATTATTATCCTGCATTCTGGTCATATTTATTTGAAGTCCACATCTTCAATGATTTAATAAAAAAAGAGTTTAAAAAAATGTCTTAATAAGCTTACATCATAGGAAATGGTAGAGATTTGTACTCCTTGCACAGATTTAGCTGACTAAAGATACTAAGTGATAAAACCTGGATCACTTCTTCATAAGTATATCAAAGAGCAAATTAGCAAAAAATTAAAGCTACCTTGTATTTCTTGAATTAAAATTTCTGTGATGTCCTTTCCATCAAATTCTTATAGATAAGTTTAAAATCGAAAACCTTACTTTTTATAACTGGATTAATGTAAAACAGTATAATGAAAAGCTATAGTACTTATCCAAAAATTAAAAGGATGAAGAAGATCCTTTGCCTAACAATTTTCAAACTCCTATTTACTCTCCTACATCTTTTGAAACAAGGAAATAAACCATTAGATTTAAATGCGACATCATTTATCAAAGTTATGCACTAATCCCTTAGTTCCTCATCTTCAATATGCTTAACATAATCAGTAGGCTTCATTTTATTTTCATCTTATGTATCGATAAAATCTCCATATATAAGTAGTTTATGAATCGTCCTAATCTCTCTTGTTTGATCTATATACTTAATAGTCATATGCAAGGGAGATAGAAGGTTTCCTTGCTACTAAATATTTGGGTTTGCTTTTCTGCTAGCAGATATCTGACTGCTTTCTAAGATCCTTTAGACACAAGGCATCCATTTTCATCAAATTCTTCAAGGCTGAAGTTGTGATTCTAGTTTAAGTAATTTAATATTTTTTGTTGATTTCCTTATGAAGCAAAATGCATACAATTAATGCCTTGATTATTAACAAGCTATAAATCACCTCCAAATCTAGATAACATTTGGATAATTTTAATATTTCCATTATTGAAAGAAGCAAAATGAATAGCTCTAATTACTCTTTAGCCCCTAATGTCATTTAATTAAATCATTTCTAAACAAGAATTTTATTTTTTTAGGATAAATTAATATGATCTTAAAGCAAGCTTTACTCATTGTTTTCGATGAAAGAATCTTAGTCTTCTCTATTGACGGAATCATTATCAATTTCTTTTGGAAGAATTAAGCAAGTGAGAGATTAGGATTTGAGTATATCTACTATTATTGTTGCATGTTGCTACATGCAGAGCTGATTAACCTGTGTTATTATGAAGGTTTACTAGAGTTTAATAGGTGATAGAATTAAGTAACTACTGCAATTCTTCTTCATTAACTCAAAATTATAAATAAAAAAGAATCTTAAAAAAATATCATACACGTAAATTATTTGGATCTTAAAGTAAGGCAAAAAGCTTAATTTCATCTTAATTAAGCTAAGTCTCATCAATATCATATCCATAATGAGACATTATTTATTTTCCATATTTTGAATTTAATCTATTGCCTTTAGACGTCAGAGGGCTTTAATCTTCATCACACTCTCCATATTTAGCTATAGTTTTTGGTTTAGAGATTCTATTCTCAATTCTTATTTCGTTTATATTACGATTACTCTAATTGAAACTGCTTTAACTATTTTTGATATTGAGGAGGAGATGAAAAATTAAAAGGCTTGACAGTTCCGTATTCTTATTAGTTCATTTTAAACAGAGATTGTACCATCATGGTATCCTTGTCTAAAAGTGGCTATTAAAGCTACTGTGGCGCAGTATTTTCGTAAGTTTACTTATTTTGTAAGTTATTTATGTTGCTAGACTGATTGCATTTTTGTTGCAGTTTTTGTATCTGTGATATAGAAGGATATTAGATTATTCCATTATTATTGCTCGGAAGATTAGGGTTTTAAGTTAATGTAGTTGTTTATTAAAGATAAGCTCTTTCTAATAATGAGCTCTCAAATGATTATAATGCTTTCATGCTATGCTTAATTTAACCTAGGGTGCTTGGGCAATAATCTCCTTCTCTAGTTTAACTAAAAACTGTGGAATGATGATTGAAAGAGTTGACATATTTAGTGTTCTAGTTCATGTTTTTGTTCTTTGTTGAGTCAATGTTTCGTGTTTTGTAATCACTTGACAATTAATTCAGCATGCCTCCACTGCTAACAAGTGGATGATCTTAATCTTAGTTATAAGAATTTTGAAAACCATCACCTCTTTTCTTACTGAATTTACTACTATTTTTATTTCTAGTTTGTTTATTAGTAGCTGACAGAGGTCTTCTGAAAAGATTATTGTTTCTCTTATTACTTTTTATATTATTATCCTTTTTCAAAGAGAAAACTCTGCTTATAATTGATTTTCCTCCCATAAATTTTCTCTGCGAAAATTCACTCTTCTTCATTTGAAATGTTCCCGAGTCACTGCTAAAATCTGCGCTTTACTTATGATTATTTGAACTCTTATAATCTACAGCTCTTTTCTTCTGATTACTTTGATTTAGGTTATAGTAAGAATTAGTATTGGGTGATGAGTGCGGGCTATAGATTAAGTTCTATAGCTAAGGGTGCTGTAAGCTGTTCTACAATTTTGGATCATATTTAGTTGTCGCTGTAGTAATTTTTAAGTTTCTTATTTTATCCTTTGAGGGCGGAGTCGTTATTAAATCGTCTCTTAATATTTTTGAACTGGAATTTATTTAGATTTTTATATCACTGTTATGATGAGAGAGACCCTTTGATCGTGCATTTTTCAAAAGTGTTTAAAATTCCTCACTCATATTTACTTAATTAAATTCCTCACAAAAATGTACATAATAACTATACATTGGGAAATGAAACAGTTCTTATTTATTTTAGGGATGATAAATTTCTTTTATAAACTAAGATATAATTGACGAATAAATTATAATATAAATTGGTCATATTATAATTAAGCATAATTATAGCAGGCTTAATGAAACCATAAAATAAACTTTAAAATATAAATTAAATAATTTCTATAACTATCTTGAAATGTCAGACGAAGATTTGAACAACGTCGGTTCTTGAAATGAGGACAACGATCAAGTAGAAGGTCAACAAGGAGGAAGAAGCTAAATGTTGTGAAGCTTTCTCTGCCTTCGACAAAGACTCAAGTGATAAAATTCATATAAATTTCCGTTACTCTAATGAAACTTTTTTTATATCATATCATCTTTAATTTAATCAAGTGGATACATCGATGCCAACAAATTACGCATAGTTTTGGAGATGATGGGACAAAAGACCATAGAAGAAGAAATATTTAGGATGATCGCAGAGGCAGATGCTGAGAACACTGGGCGCATTACCTATGCACAATTCAAGCGTGTGATTGCAGAGTAGAAGAAAAATTAGAGCTTGATCAATGAGGAGGACACCCTTGATGCCTTCGTTGCCATGGGAGGACAACCCAACGGAGAAGGCTACATTGATGCAGAAAAGCTCATTCTTATTATCAAGAACGAATTTGAGATGACTTTTGACATTGAGAAACTTACCAATGATATTGACGAGGATGGCTCTGGCAAGATTGAGTATGACGAATTCAGAAATCTGCTATCTTCTTCAGATTGAAAAGTCAGCATTATACTATAGTATAAATTGCCAATTAATCATTTAAATCACTTCATTATACTTTGTTTCAATGAGCGTGCATTTACTGACAATAAATTTAAACTCATATAATAAAATATCTAAAAACACAAAGGACAAGTGGATTTATTTTAAAAGGCTCTCTAAAATCTCAAAAGCAAATTTACTGAAAAGAAATGAATCATTAAAGTGAGGAAATAATTTGAAATAATATATTCTCATGATAAATTGGTGCTGAATTAAGAGAGCTTTTCTCTCTGATTTTTATCTTTCCTCGCATTTATATTTTTTATATGTAATGGTATAATAAAAACAAAACAAAAACATAGTAGTAATTATTGATAAATTATATCAAAACATTTTAAACTTGCATAAACAGAGAATTTAAAATCACTCACTCACAATTATTTTAAGTAAAAACAATTGCTTCTTTATTATAACTTTTACATATATTTTATGATTTATAATTTTGCCTTTTTCAACTTATTTCTTACAGAAAATTAATATTTATAAATTTATTTCTCATAATAAATTCTGTTTGATATTAAATTTTAATATTTAATATTAGTAATTTACTATAATTTATGATTATTAAACAATAATAAATAATTTTCTAACATCAATTCTAAATTACATGCTTATGTTACAAAATTTGATATTTAAAGCTGAGTTATATTTGAATCTTTTTCTTTTATACAAATCTCAACATGCTGCCTAATATATACAATGTTTTTTTTATATCTAATTTTTACTTAATTCTTAGTTTATTTTAAATTTCTTATTAGCTTCAATGCTTATTTATCTTTTCTGATTTTAGATTCATTATATGACAAATATTTCATGGCTTTTTTCATCATTGAAATATCTCGATTGATATTCTTGATAATACTAAAAATATGGTTTTCTTTTTTTATAGTAATAAGAGACCATAGAAGATATTTTTTTGTAAAATGAAATCAATAATTAGATAATCACAATATTTGAATAGGACTAGGTAAATTCATAATATAAATATATATGCTTGCTTTGAATTTTTTAATCCCAAAATTAACTAAATGCATAATGTAGAAAATTATTGTTTACTTTGCATTAATCTTGAATCATTTTGCTCATACCTCAATATTTATAAAATAAGTTGATATATAAAAAATTTAATCTTAAAGTAAGATAAATGTTTAGTAAAAATTTAATGTCATCCTGATATCCATTAAAAGATTGTAAACAATACGAAAATCATCTTATTAGAGTAATAAGATAATATTTTTATATTAACCTTTATACATTAAAATAAAGAATTTAAGAAACTTAATAAGAGTTTCATTTTAATTAAAAAAGTAAAAATCATTAAAATTTAAGATTATTTTATACTCTTATAGATTAGTTTTTAATATGCTAGAGGTTTAAAAACACATAAAATTTGGGATATCAAGCAAATTATTTAAATAAATTATAAAAGATTAAAAATTGAATGTTATTTGATTCAAATAATAAAATTTTGAACTTAAAACAGCCAATATATCTCTAAGGAAACTAAAGTCAAGTTAGAGAAGTTTAGAATAACTACATTATAGTAAGTACTACTTTGACTTTTAAATAAATGATAACTTATTATATCACATATTCCTTTAGTTCAAAAGAATTTTAAAAACATTTAATTACTATATAATATAAAGTAAATTTGAAGTATTATTCTCTCAAAAAATGAGAAGTCTGAAAAATTAAAAAGCTAATTAATTTTGAATTACCATATTAAAGTTCCTTGTATTATATATTATTTGGGGTTTAGGTCTTATATTTAAATATTTATATAATCTCGACTAATTAATTAATGGTTTCTAAAATATTTATGATATATTTTTTTTGGAAAATAGAGAATTATAACAATTTGATTAATATTGCTAAAATAGAATTGATTTGGGAAAATTGATAAATTAAATACATAATTCAAATATATATTAATCTAACTGCCACTAATTAGAGAGGTTTGTAGATCAAAATTGATTCAGTAGACTGGCCGTTATGTTTAAAAGTGTCCCAGTTACTAATATTGCCGGTTGATGTTACTGTGATTTCCTGAGAAAAGATATTATACAAATTTGGCAGACGAAGTCATAAAATCTCCCGTGTAATATAGAGGATTTGGAGGATTTGCCAAGATATTTTAAGAGGAATCAGTTAAAGAGATTTAATTATTTAATTATTATTAAAAGATTAAAAATATATATTAAATATAAATTAATCTTAAAATTTGGAGGATTTGGAGGGTTTGGAGGGTTTGCCGAAAGATAAATAGGGCAAATTATGATTTATGAATTATATGATATTTATAAATGCAAATATAATTAATTTAAATATTAAGTTTAATGGAGAAGACATGCCCTTGTCTTGTTGACAGCCATCAGGATTAAGAATCATTTAAATATAAGCATGAGCTTTAAATTAGTTCATCTCTACGAAGTAGAGTACCCGTATGGTGTTGAGAATTCAGAGACTATAATTCAAGAGCTCAAACAGATCAACAAGCGAATTCAACATGTCAGCGTCTACCAGAATATTGATGCCTAAAAAACATTCTTGGAGATAGAGTGCTATCCTCTCACTGTTGGTCTACACAGAAGTCACTTCAAATAGGCAACAAGCAAAGGTACTAAAGTATTGGACAAGCTAGGAATAAAGATCAAAACAATCGTTGAAAAGAGCATTAAAGATATTTTGCAATAGACACCCAACGTCATTCTCATTGCCGGAGACAGCAAAAACTTTATTGCACTTTAGGAAAGATTAAGCTCTCAGTCAAGAAGATCATCATCATCATTACAATCTAGCAAAACTAAGTCAGAAATGTTAGTGGAATTCACAAATCTAGTCTAAAATGGAGAGATTCAAGATTTAACAGAATATGTGAAGCGCCACTGGGACAGCCCAAATGATCTAGTAATGATTTCTGAGAATGAATCTAAGCTTAGGTCACTTTTAAAGATTCTGAGAGGGACAGGATTAATAGAGAGAGCAGCAATACCTATAATAGAATCTCTCCAGAAGTTTATTCTTAGAAGTCAGCCAGCTTACGATAACAGAGAACCAATTGAACTCCATAAGTTTGAAGAGTGGGGATATGCACAGGCTCTGGATGCCCTCTACAAAGTAATTATTACGAAAGAAGACGCTAAGAAGTGCTGCGTGTGGCTATATGGCAGAGCAGATACCGGTAAAACTACGATAGTGAGAATGCTCCAATAGATTTTTGTGTGCGATATTCTACAAGAAGGCCAGTCGCATTTCAAGCTCCAAGTAGTGCCTATTAAGTTCTCGCCTCAGATTGTTTTAATGGATGAAATGAATGATCAACACTTTTTCAGAAGCGATCGAGTGGCTAAAATGAAGAGACTCTTAGAAGGATAAGGATACTCGACTGAAGCAAAGTATGGCGAAGTAGCACTGGAATATGTGGATACAGTCGTAGTGATCACAACGAATCAAATGCCATTAAAGAAACTTTAAAAGATCGACTAAGAGGCGTTTGAGACAAGATGTCATTTGGTGGATCTGAGCAATGTACAGAAGCAAGAAAATAAGAAGCTGCCTTTCAATAAGATAGACTTGGCTAAATACTTCATGAAGCGACTGGAGGAAGAGGAGAGAAAAACAACCGTGGATTCGCTAGAGGAGAGCAAAAGCCAAGAAGTGAGTACAATCAAAGAGAATTTAGAAAGCTAATGATTAAATTTTATCGCAGATTACTTGCCATTTTACATCTTTGAGTTTAAAGCATTAATAATAATACATTATATTTGCATTTATAAATATCATATAATTCATAAATCATAATTTTGCCCTATTTATCTTTCGGCAACCTCCAAACCCTCCAAATCCTCCAAATTTTAAGATTAATTTAATTTAATATATATTTTTAATCTTTTAATAATAATTAAATAATTAAATCACTTTAACTGATTACTCTTAAAATATCTTGGCAAATCCTCCAAATCCTCTATATTACACGGGAGATTTTATGACTTCGTCTGCCAAATTTGTATAATATCTTTCTCAGTAAATCACAGTAACATCAACCGGCAATATTAGTAACTGGGACACTTTTAAACATAACGGCCAGTACACTGAATCAATTTTGATCAACAAACCTCTCTAATTAGTGGCTTTGTTGGATTATATATATTTGAATATGTTTTAATTGAACATTTTAATAGTCTTTAACAATATAATGTATTCTATAATTCCTACAAGGATTTAAATGTATACATTGACTTGTAAATAAAATATGTTAATAACCGATAAAATACCTATAAAACATTTAGTAAAAATCGTTAAAATTTGAATGAATGATTAATTTTTAGATCAAAATTCTCAACAAAAGACACAAAATTAGATTCTGCTTTAATCTATGTCATTTAATTTCAGTTCTTCTTCGTCAAAGATAATCCTTTGTAAGCATTATCTCCTACCAATTACTTTAGGTCATTGAGACTCTCGACAACATCATGCTCCTTTTAGGAGTCTGATACTGCCTCCAGAAGCACTTTGCTGAATCGCTTCTTATAGATGAGAGATACTAGATGCTGAGCTAGTCGAGCTTTTCAATCGATATCTCCTTCATCTTATGTAAAAGCTGCTACTTTGGCAAGCTTGATACCGGGAAATATTTTGACTGCAATGCTCCCATACTCCGTGAGCTCCTGCCCCTCATCTGTAGATATTGACTCTCTGAATCAATGTCGCACGCAATCACAACCTTGGCATCAGATCTGAACCTAATGTTGTAACCATAACTTTCATCATTACCAAGAATTAAAACCCCATTAACCCAAGATTGAATTTCATCTAAAGTGCTGGAGAGATGCCCACCCTTACCTTAATTTAATCCATTTAAGCGATCATATCTCGAACAATGATCTTCTCATCTTCATTACAGAAGATTATGATGGGGCTTGCAAGGCAGTATTTTTCTATTTCCTTCTTTAGTTTTGAGAGCCTGTCATCTACATTAGAGCAGATAATAACTTCGCCGCCCTAATCTTGGTTCAGTGAATGCAAAAGTTCGTATACTCTTGAACTTCAGAACTTTAGGTAATAAACAGACTTGAGCAAGCACTCTCTGAATACCGGAATCACAAGTAGCGCTGAACATGTATGATTTACTTAATCCTAAATCCCACAAACCATGCAATTTGCCATCATGGTATAGAAAGGGATGCTTCCAAGAGATTCGATTGAATTCATCAATGATGAGAATGTCATACCCCCTATTGGTCTTGTAGAAATTATCTATTGTATCAATCTAAAACTAAATACCTAGAGGCTAAAGAAATTTCTATGTATGTATTTTAAGGATATAATCAGGGACTATAATAAGTACTTTCTTGCCCTGCTGAATCCAATAACAAGCCAAAAGTCCCATAATCCAAGTTTTACCAGACGCCGTTGGCATTTAAACTTGAATGTTGTTTTAGTGATGACTCAAAATTATAGCAGATATTGTCGACTAATAAGATGAGTGCTTATAATCTTAACAAATTTCCTACATTTATTGAGAGTATCTGTAAGCTTCCTCAATCGACATTAAGTGATCAACAATCGCAGTTTTAGAAAACTCTCCAAACTTGCTAACTCTTCATTTCAATCTCAGTTTAATTCTTCTAATTTTACGAACTTGAGTGTAGTTTATTGAGTTCACTCATCCATGAAGTCTCATCTGCTTAAATATTTACTCTAACTATTCAATCTCGAAGTCCTTCACAGATTAAAGGACGACCAATAGTCGCTCCAGTTGTAAGTTAATGTGTGGGCGACTCGATAGCATCGTGAGAAGGATTCTCCTTTATGAAAATACTCCTATAAGCTCATTTAGCATACTTGAGGGATCCTGCTTAACCTTTGTTATTGAAATCATCGTAATAACATCTTCTCGGTATAGCTTGTTGACCTTTTAAATTGTCGATATGAAATGATTGTATAGAAAATTTTCTTTGTTTTTTACGATAACCTCGGCCTCCTTTTCACTGAAACCATTCTTGACTAGAAATTATTGGAAGATGTCCATGCTTTCAGGTGAAGTTGCAGTCTTAAGCGATGAAAGTGAATTAAGTTCTAGCATAAGGCCCACCAGCCCCATAGTAATTGGCTGGTTGCTATCTTTGAGGTGTCTGTTTATTGATGATGCCATCGTGCCTAAAACTATTCTCTCCGTTTCATCAAAAATTTGAATATCAACACTCTGCTTTAAGTTCGGATAGAGGGTGTGAATCAGAGTTTGGCTTCCAATGCCAACTCTTTTATTATTGCAGAGGCAGCCAAGTGAAACTTGAGAATTTGTGATTGAGAATAATTCTTGAGCTCCTTCTCGATTTGTTGAATCTCTCTAGTCTTGAACAATTCAATTATATGATTTTGTTCATGTTTCAGCTGAGTATCAATACTGCCAACATAAAAGTCTTTATCTTAAATGAGAGACTGATTCAATTTTTGAATCACATTAAGCTAAAACCCTTCATCCAGCTCTGAAAAATGCTGAATAAGAAAGATAGATATTCTTGAAGTGTCATTGGTAGATAAATTTGCTTGCAAAGGAGTGTCACTTGAGAACTTGGCTCTAGCCTTCTGGGAACTTTTGTTAATCTTGGAAGGCGGCTCTAAAGCTGATCCTCTTTTCTATAATTATGTGTCTTCCTTGATTTTCAGACCTCCGAGGGCTCACCTCAGGGACTGTCTCTTGACTCTGATGTAGTTTTTTATAAGTTCGCGATTAAGAGCATTTAGAGGGTGTTCAGATAATTTTGGATGATCTTAAATGTCTTTATAGGTTTTCTGAAAGTTGTTTGTAATCAGTCTTAATGCCAACTTTGACTGAGAACATGGAGTTTTGACGTCTGGCTGATCATAATACTATTTGAAGTCAGAATATGTTTTCTTTATTTTACTTAGATTTTCTTTGGATTAGTATTTTTTCTCTCTCTTATTCGTATCTTCTGAGGATCTTGAATGTCCTGACAACATTGACTTAGTGATCAAAACTTTAGTTAATAAGAGAATAGTCACTATGACATTTAGTAAAAATCGTTAAAATTTGAATGAATGATTAATTTTTAGATCAACATTTTAAACAAAAGACACAATATTAGATTCTGCTTTAATCTATGTCATTTAATTTCAGTTCTTCTTCGTCTAAGATAATCTTTTGTAAGCATTCTCTCCTACCAATTACTTTAAGTCATTGAGACTCTCGACAACATCATGCTCCTTTTAGGCGTCTGATACTGCCTCCAGAAGCACTTTGCTGAATCGCTTCTTAATATGAGAGATACTAGTTGCTCGAGCTAGTCGAGCTTTTCATTTGATATTTCCTTCATCTTATGTAAAAGCTGCTATTTTGGCAAGTTTGATACCGGGAAATATTTTGATTGCAATGCTCCCATACTTCGTGAGCTCCTGCCCATCATTTGTAGATATTGACTCTCTGAATCAATGTCGCATGCAATTAGTACCTTGGCATCAGATCAGAACCTCGTGTTATAACCATAACTTTCATTTTTACCAATAATTAAAATCCCATTAACCCAAGATTGAATTTCATCTAAAGTTGCTGGAGAGATGCCCACCCTTACCTTAATTTAATCCATTTAAGCGATCATATCTCGAACAATGATCTTCTCATCTTCATTACAGAAGATTATGATGGGGCTTGCAAGGCAGTATTCCTCGATTTCCTTCTTTAGTTTTGAGAGCCTATCATCTACATTAGAGCAGATAATAACTTCGCCCTAATCTTGGTTCAGTGAATGCAAAAGTTCGTATTCACTCTTGAACTTCAGAACTTTAGGTGATATACAGACTTGAGCAAGCACTCTCTGAATCGGAATCACAAGTAGCGCTGAACATGTATGATTTACTTAATCCTAAATCCCACAAACCATGCAATTTGCCATCATGGTATAGAAAGGGGTGCTTCCAAGAGATTCGATCGAATTCATAAATGATGAGAATGTCATACCCCCTATTGGTCTTGTAGAAATTATCTATTGTATCAATCTAAAGCTAAATACCTAGAGGCTGAAGAAATTTCTATGTTTGTATTTTAAGGATATAATCAGGGACTATAATAAGTACTTTCTTGCCCTGCTGAATCCAATAACAAGCCAAAAGTCCCATAATCCAGGTTTTACCAGACGCCGTTGGCATTTAACTTGAATGTTGTTTTACTGATGACTCAAAATTATAGCAGATATTGTCGACTAATAAGATGAGTGCTTATAATCTTAACAAATTTCCTACATTTATTGAGAGTATCTGTAAGCTTCCTCAATCGACATTAAGTTATCAACAATCGCAGTTTTAGAAAACTCCTACCAAACTTGCTAACTCTTCATTTCAATCTCAGTTTAATTCTTCTAATTTTACGAACTTGAGTGTAGTTTATTGAGTTCACTCATCCATGAAGTCTCATCCTGCTTAAATATTTACTCTAACTATTCAATCTCGAAGTCCTTCACAGATTAAAGGACGACCAATAGTCGCTCCAGTTGTAAGTTAATGTGTGGGCGACTCGATAGCATCGTGAGAAGGATTCTCCTTTATGAAAATACTCCTATAAGCTCATTTAGCATACTTGAGGGATCCTGCTTAACCTTTGTTATTGAAATCATCGTAATAACATCTTCTCGGTATAGCTTGTTGACCTTTTAAATTGTCGATATGAAATCATTGTATAGAAAATTTTCTTTGTTTTTGACGATAACCTCGGCCTCCTTTTCACTGAAACCATTCTTGACTAGAAATTATTGGAAGATGTCCATGCTTTCAGGTGAAGTTGCAGTCTTAAGCGATGAAAGTGAATTAAGTTCTAGCATAAGGCCCACCAGCCCCATAGTAATTGGCTGGTTGCTATCTTTGAGGTGTCTGTTTATTGATGATGCCATCGTGCCTAAAACTATTCTCTCCGTTTCATCAAAAATTTGAATATGACAACACTCTGCTTTAAGTTCGGATAGAGGGTGTGAATCAGAGTTTGGCCTTCCAATGCCAACTCTTTTATTATTGCAGAGGCAGCCAAGTGAAACTTGAGAATTTGTGATTGAGAATAATTCTTGAGCTCCTTCTCGATTTGTTGAATCTCTCTAGTCTTGAACAATTCAATTATATGATTTTGTTCATGTTTCAGCTGAGTATCAATACTGCCAACATAAAAGTCTTTATCTTAAATGAGAGACTGATTCAATTTTTGAATCACATTAAGCTAAAACCCTTCATCCAGCTCTGAAAAATGCTGAATAAGAAAGATAGATATTCTTGAAGTGTCATTGGTAGATAAATTTGCTTGCAAAGGAGTGTCACTTGAGAACTTGGCTCTAGCCTTCTGGGAACTTTTGTTAATCTTGGAAGGCGGCTCTAAAGCTGATCCTCTTTTCTATAATTATGTGTCTTCCTTGATTTTCAGACCTCCGAGGGCTCACCTCAGGGACTGTCTCTTGACTCTGATGTAGTTTTTTATAAGTTCGCGATTAAGAGCATTTAGAGGGTGTTCAGATAATTTTGGATGATCTTAAATGTCTTTATAGGTTTTCTGAAAGTTGTTTGTAATCAGTCTTAATGCCAACTTTGACTGAGAACATGGAGTTTTGACGTCTGGCTGATCATAATACTATTTGAAGTCAGAATATGTTTTCTTTATTTTACTTAGATTTTCTTTGGATTAGTATTTTTTCTCTCTCTTATTCGTATCTTCTGAGGATCTTGAATGTCCTGACAACATTGACTTAGTGATCAAAACTTTAGTTAATAACGAGAATCGTCACTATCGAAAATTTAGTAAAAAGCGTTAAAATTTGAATGAATGATTAATTTTTAGATCAACATTCTAAACAAAAGACACAAAATTAGATTCTGCTTTAATCTATGTCATTTAATTTCAGTTCTTCTTCGTCTAAGATAATCCTTTGTAAGCATTATCTCCTACCAATTACTTTAGGTCATTGAGACTCTCGACAACATCATGCTCCTTTAAGGAGTCTGATACTGCCTCCAGAAGCACTTTGCTGAATCGCTTCTTATATATGAGAGAAACTAGTTGCTCGAGCTAGTCGAGCTTTTCAATTGATATTTCCTTCATCTTATGTAAAAGCTGCTATTTTGGCAAGTTTGATACCGGGAATATTTTGATTGCAATGCTCCCATACTTCGTGAGCTCCTGCCCATCATTTGTAGATATTGACTCTCTGAATCAATGTCGCATGCAATTAGTACCTTGGCATCAGATCAGAACCTCGTGTTATAACCATAACTTTCATTTTTACCAATAATTAAAATCCCATTAACCCAAGATTGAATTTCATCTAAAGTTGCTGGAGAGATGCCCACCCTTACCTTAATTTAATCCATTTAAGCGATCATATCTCGAACAATGATCTTCTCATCTTCATTACAGAAGATTATGATGGGGCTTGCAAGGCAGTATTCCTCGATTTCCTTCTTTAGTTTTGAGAGCCTATCATCTACATTAGAGCAGATAATAACTTCGCCGCCCTAATCTTGGTTCAGTGAATGCAAAAGTTCGTATTCACTCTTGAACTTCAGAACTTTAGGTGATATACAGACTTGAGCAAGCACTCTCTGAATCGGAATCACAAGTAGCGCTGAACATGTATGATTTACTTAATCCTAAATCCCACAAACCATGCAATTTGCCATCATGGTATAGAAAGGGATGCTTCCAAGAGATTCGATTGAATTCATCAATGATGAGAATGTCATACCCCCTATTGGTCTTGTAGAAATTATCTATTGTATCAATCTAAAACTAAATACCTAGAGGCTAAAGAAATTTCTATGTATGTATTTTAAGGATATAATCAGGGACTATAATAAGTACTTTCTTGCCCTGCTGAATCCAATAACAAGCCAAAAGTCCCATAATCCAAGTTTTACCAGACGCCGTTGGCATTTAAACTTGAATGTTGTTTTAGTGATGACTCAAAATTATAGCAGATATTGTCGACTAATAAGATGAGTGCTTATAATCTTAACAAATTTCCTACATTTATTGAGAGTATCTGTAAGCTTCCTCAATCGACATTAAGTGATCAACAATCGCAGTTTTAGAAAACTCTACCAAACTTGCTAACTCTTCATTTCAATCTCAGTTTAATTCTTCTAATTTTACGAACTTGAGTGTAGTTTATTGAGTTCACTCATCCATGAAGTCTCATCCTGCTTAAATATTTACTCTAACTATTCAATCTCGAAGTCCTTCACAGATTAAAGGACGACCAATAGTCGCTCCAGTTGTAAGTTGATGTGTGGGCGACTCGATAGCATCGTGAGAAGGATTCTCCTTTATGAAAATACTCCTATAAGCTCATTTAGCATACTTGAGGGATCCTGCTTAACCTTTGTTATTGAAATCATCGTAATAACATCTTCTCGGTATAGCTTGTTGACCTTTTTAATTGTCGATATGAAATGATTGTATAGAAAATTTTCTTTGTTTTTACGATAACCTCGGCCTCCTTTTCACTGAAACCATTCTTGACTAGAAATTATTGGAAGATGTCCATGCTTTCAGGTGAAGTTGCAGTCTTAAGCGATGAAAGTGAATTAAGTTCTAGCATAAGGCCCACCAGCCCCATAGTAATTGGCTGGTTGCTATCTTTGAGGTGTCTGTTTATTGATGATGCCATCGTGCCTAAAACTATTCTCTCCGTTTCATCAAAAATTTGAATATCGACAACACTCTGCTTTAAGTTCGGATAGAGGGTGTGAATCAGAGTTTGGCCTTCCAATGCCAACTCTTTTATTATTGCAGAGGCAGCCAAGTGAAACTTGAGAATTTGTGATTGAGAATAATTCTTGAGCTCCTTCTCGATTTGTTGAATCTCTCTAGTCTTGAACAATTCAATTATATGATTTTGTTCATGTTTCAGCTGAGTATCAATACTGCCAACATAAAAGTCTTTATCTTAAATGAGAGACTGATTCAATTTTTGAATCACATTAAGCTAAAACCCTTCATCCAGCTCTGAAAAATGCTGAATAAGAAAGATAGATATTCTTGAAGTGTCATTGGTAGATAAATTTGCTTGCAAAGGAGTGTCACTTGAGAACTTGGCTCTAGCCTTCTGGGAACTTTTGTTAATCTTGGAAGGCGGCTCTAAAGCTGATCCTCTTTTCTATAATTATGTGTCTTCCTTGATTTTCAGACCTCCGAGGGCTCACCTCAGGGACTGTCTCTTGACTCTGATGTAGTTTTTTATAAGTTCGCGATTAAGAGCATTTAGAGGGTGTTCAGATAATTTTGGATGATCTTAAATGTCTTTATAGGTTTTCTGAAAGTTGTTTGTAATCAGTCTTAATGCCAACTTTGACTGAGAACATGGAGTTTTGACGTCTGGCTGATCATAATACTATTTGAAGTCAGAATATGTTTTCTTTATTTTACTTAGATTTTCTTTGGATTAGTATTTTTTCTCTCTCTTATTCGTATCTTCTGAGGATCTTGAATGTCCTGACAACATTGACTTAGTTTGATGACACTTTTGTTATAGAGAATCGTACTATGAATTTGTAAAGATGGTTAAAATTTTGCATGAATGATTAATTTTTAGATCAACATTTTAAACAAAAGACACAATATTAGATTCTGCTTTAATCTTTGTCATTTAATTTCAGTTCTTCTTCGTCTAAGATAATCTTTTGTAAGCATTCTCTCCTACTAATTACTTTAGGTCATTGAGACTCTCGACAACATCATGCTCCTTTAAGGAGTCTGATACTGCCTCCAGAAGCACTTTGCTGAATCGCTTCTTATATATGAGAGATACTAGTTGCTCGAGCTAGTCGAGCTTTTCAATTGATATTTCCTTCATCTTATGTAAAAGCTGCTATTTTGGCAAGTTTGATACCGGGAAATATTTTGATTGCAATGCTCCCATACTTCGTGAGCTCCTGCCCCTAATTTGTAGATATTGACTCTCTGAATTAATGTCGCATGCAATTAGTACCTTGGCATCAGATCTGAACCTCGTGTTGTAACCATAACTTTCATTTTTACCAAGAATCAAAATCCCATGAACCCAAGATTGAATTTCATCTAAAGTTGCTGGAGAGATGCCCACCCTTACCTTAATTTAATCCATTTAAGCTATCATATCTCGAACAATGATCTTCTCATTTTCATTACAGAAGATTATGATGGGGCTTGCAAGGCAATATTCCTCGATTTCCTTCTTTAGTTTTGAGAGCCTGTCATCTACATTAGAGTAGATAATAACTTCGCCGCGATAATCTTGGTTCAGTGAATGAAAAAGTTCGTATTCACTCTTGAACTTCAGAACTTTAGGTGATATACAGACTAGAGCAAGCACTCTCTGAATACCGGAATCACAAGTAGCGCTGAACATGTATGATTTACTTAATCCTAAATCCCACAAACCATGCAATTTGCCATCATGGTATAGAAAGGGATGCTTCCAAGAGATTCGATTGAATTCATCAATGATGAGAATGTCATACCCCCTATTGGTCTTGTAGAAATTATCTATTGTATCAATCTAAAACTAAATACCTAGAGGCTAAAGAAATTTCTATGTATGTATTTTAAGGATATAATCAGGGACTATAATAAGTACTTTCTTGCCCTGCTGAATCCAATAACAAGCCAAAAGTCCCATAATCCAAGTTTTACCAGACGCCGTTGGCATTTAAACTTGAATGTTGTTTTAGTGATGACTCAAAATTATAGCAGATATTGTCGACTAATAAGATGAGTGCTTATAATCTTAACAAATTTCCTACATTTATTGAGAGTATCTGTAAGCTTCCTCAATCGACATTAAGTGATCAACAATCGCAGTTTTAGAAAACTCTACCAAACTTGCTAACTCTTCATTTCAATCTCAGTTTAATTCTTCTAATTTTACGAACTTGAGTGTAGTTTATTGAGTTCACTCATCCATGAAGTCTCATCCTGCTTAAATATTTACTCTAACTATTCAATCTCGAAGTCCTTCACAGATTAAAGGACGACCAATAGTCGCTCCAGTTGTAAGTTGATGTGTGGGCGACTCGATAGCATCGTGAGAAGGATTCTCCTTTATGAAAATACTCCTATAAGCTCATTTAGCATACTTGAGGGATCCTGCTTAACCTTTGTTATTGAAATCATCGTAATAACATCTTCTCGGTATAGCTTGTTGACCTTTTTAATTGTCGATATGAAATGATTGTATAGAAAATTTTCTTTGTTTTTTTACGATAACCTTGGCCTCCTTTTCACTGAAACCATTCTTGACTAGAAATTATTGGAAGATGTCCATGCTTTCAGGTGAAGTTGCAGTCTTAAGCGATGAAAGTGAATTAAGTTCTAGCATAAGGCCCACCAGCCCCATAGTAATTGGCTGGTTGCTATCTTTGAGGTGTCTGTTTATTGATGATGCCATCGTGCCTAAAACTATTCTCTCCGTTTCATCAAAAATTTGAATATCAACACTCTGCTTTAAGTTCGGATAGAGTGTGTGAATCAGAGTTTGGCCTTCCAATGCCAACTCTTTTATTATTGCAGAGGCAGCCAAGTGAAACTTGAGAATTTGTGATTGAGAATAATTCTTGAGCTCCTTCTCGATTTGTTGAATCTCTCTAGTCTTGAACAATTCAATTATATGATTTTGTTCATGTTTCAGCTGAGTATCAATACTGCCAACATAAAAGTCTTAATCTTAAATGAGAGACTGATTCAATTTTTGAATCACATTAAGCTAAAACTCTTCATCCAGCTCTGAAAAATGCTGAATAAGGAAGATAGATATTCTTGAAGTGTCATTGGTAGATTAATTTGCTTGCTAAGGAGTGTCACTTGA
>ARYC01022261.1:0-82734 GCA_000711775.1 Oxytricha trifallax
AGTACTGGCTACTTAGTGATATCTTCCAATAAATTCGTTTTTATTTTAACTTTCCTCTATAAGTTTACGCTCTTTCATCGACAAAGCTTTGAATGCTCTCTCTAATACTTCCTTTCTGTTAATTAAAAATATTTTTATAATTTGGATGTAGTTATGAATAATAATATCAAGCAAAGAATTACTTTAAATAATTGATGAGTTACCAGACAAACCAACTAGAAGTTCTCCTACTCCAAGAATAGCACCATGACGAATATGCAGAGCTTTATCTGTGGAAAGTTCAATTAACTTGGGCAAAATATTTTGAGTGATATATTCTGCATTAAACACACATATAACTGATAGGGATTAAGATGCTAATTCCCTGATCTCGGGCTCCCAATGTCTTAGTTTTACGAAGGCTAAATGATCAACCATTCTTTCAAAGTACATTCTTAAAAACGATGAATTTAAAACTTCTATAAAAAATAATTTAAACAAAAGTATTCAGGGAATTGGGCAACGAAACAAGAAACATTCAAGTATGCGTTTACTCTATTACTCAAAGTGAAGTAATCAGCTTCTGTCAAAATTTCAATTCCATGTGGGAAGTTTCCTTGTCTACCAACACATTCTTAGAAAGTAGCACTGGCAGCTCTTCTGCAATTAACTTCTCTATCAAATAAACTCTCAACAATCAACTAAGTAGATAAAGTGTGAACATGTGGCTTCATGATTTCAGGGGTGTAGGCTCTTGCAAAAGACCAGACTACATAGCAAGCTGCGTCTCTAACATGTGCTCCTACACTATAGTTTCCTCTGTTTATGTCATATACCAAAGCCTTATCTAGGGTTGGAATGAACTTCGTCAATCTTTCTGGAAGTAACAGACCTCTTCTGCAAAGCTCAGCCAAAGCCAAGCATCCACCATGCCATGAACTTTCAGTTTCATTTAAAACTTGTAAAAAGATAAGAAAATGGCATTTATTATAATTCAATTCTCATTAATTATAGCTAAAATGAAAAATTAAATTTTAATAATTTAACAAAATTTATAAGATAATAGAGAAACTAAAAAAAGATACTACTGATCATTTATAAATCATATAGTTTGTGGAGTTTTTTTATTATCATCAAATAAGTCAAACAACTGCTCAACAATTTGATCTGCGAATTCTTTAGACATACGACCAGTGATACGACCCAGACCTTTAGCAGCTGTCCATCTGACCACGTTATCTTCATCCTTCAGAGAATTCAACAGAAAATCAATGATATACTCAAGCTACTCAAAATTTATGTCATCCTCTTCCATATCTTCGTCTTCTTACTCGTCTTAACTTGGTTAATTATTCTAGTTAGACAGATTGGTATTCATAAAACATATGAAATAGTTGACATAATGTTAAAATATTTATAATCAATAGGAATTCTGTAAGTTTTCTTGAAGTGATCTAAAACCTCTTTAATATCTCCATTTAGCAATCTTAGGCTTCAAGAATATGCATCCAATTCTTTAAGCTAATTTGACTTTACTATTTCTCAAATTGGTGCTCTTTGCCATAAACTTATTCTTGACCTCACTCTTGAGAATGGGGTCAAAGACTGTATCAACTCTCTGGATTAAATCTTCTCTGTGTCCAATTTTGAAGACCTCAGTCAGAGTTTATAAGATACCACAAACGAAGAACATTTGATTTGCGTCATTTTTGCATTGTTCGTATTCCACAGCCAAATAATTCAGGAAATAATCTGTCTCTCCTGATCTCAAAACATCTGGTCTTGTAAGAAGCTTTGAAAGCAGTACAGCTGTTGCCTCTCAAAAAAATTAATATCAAATGCTTGTTTTTAATTCTTTATTTAATAATCAGACTTCCCCTTAAATTGTAATCTTATTTGATGTATTAATAAGCCTCTCTGATCTTACCAGAATTAGTTATATGGTTCTTGCAGATATTAATGATTCTCTTAACCAAGATATCAATGTCTTTCTTAGAATCGATGGTTTCGATATCAAAAGGAACCAAAACAATAATTGAAAGCCATAGAATGAGCACGTAAGCTATCCACCACTCATCAGTCTCTTGGAAATGTAGCATCTCAACTACTGGTTCCATATCAGCAACTTCATGAGGGAAGAACTTCACTACGGTTATATGATATAAATTTCAAAATAACCTAAAATAAATTTTACTTGACTTCAAAATTTAAATAAATATTACTGTTTTATAGCCACGAACTTTGCAAAGCTAATGGATAATTTCAAATAAATGAGAAATTTCTTTTGGAATAGCGTATTTGTTGCCTGACACTCCTCTCTTTATGTATATTTGCAAAAATTTCATAATAGGTGTGATTATCTGCTCTATGATAAAATTATCATAATCAGTAATTCTTAATAACCCTATATAGGAATATAAAATGATTGAATCTAGAACTCCTGACTACTCTTGATATCTTTCAAGCTAAAAAAGGATAGATTAAAATCAAAATTTCATCATAGAGAGTATTATAAAGTTCTTGTGAATATTTTTTCTTTTTTGTCCATAATTTCCAAAATATCTTTACTCCTACTTACAATAATGATGACACGATTTTTGACGGGGTAAACCTCAGCATCTGTTTTGATTCTGTTCTCTCTTGAACCACTATTTAGCCCTTCTAATTACTCTTCTCTGAATAATTGTGAGGGGTCTATCTCCAGCTTTTTGGCGGAATAGTAAAAAGTTCCACTTAATGTATGTAAAAGACATAAAATTACATTCTTACATTAAATCTAAAACTAATTTCGAATAGAGAACAAGATCTTAGATATATCCAAGCAGTTGAGTCTTTTCCTTCACAAAAGTCTCAAACATCTGAAATGAATTAAAGTAAAATACATTCCAATCATTTTTCATATCGAAAAGTATTTTACATGGGCCATTATTTTAAGTATAATTTGTGAAATTAAGCTTCTTCAACGTTCATTTATGCGAAACCTTAAACAAGCTGAAGTTTGTCGTCGTGCTCATTGAACGCAAGTCGCTGTGCTGACTCTTTATTCAGGTATTTGTTTTCTAGTATAATCTTATAAATTATTAAAAAATGCTTAAAAAAAGCAGGAGATTTTATCAAATTATGTGACTCTTTATTAATTCATGTATTTGCAAATAAATATAAGTGATAGTATATGTTCCATTTTGGATAGAATAGAGATGTATGTATTATTGGAATTTAAGATTTAAATATTAATAATTTAAATACTCAAGCAGTAAGTAAGGAGAGCACATTTCAAATTATATATTTATAAAGTCAAATGTAATTTTATTTTTTATATATTTATAAGAGAGTTTGATTGAAATTAAAATTAAATTAAATTTTTATATCAAATTTTTGAATGTAATTATGATTTATCTGATTAAAATTTCCTACTTTTTTGACATAATTGGATGAATCATTGTAGGAATGTATTATATTTGGGGTTTTAAATTGTTATAAATTAATTTTTTTATCAATTATTACTAAATCCTGGCTTAATAAAATCTGATTAAAAAGAAAATCAATTGGTAAATTAAAGGCGGGGAAAATGGAGCCAGGAAAGTAGCCAACCAATGAACGAAGAAGACTACCAGTTTACTACGAAGAATTAGAGAAATCAGAGAAAAGAAATTCTCAATAAACATTGGAAAAGTACTTTGAAAATTCAAAACCAAACTCCTAAAATTAGACATTCCATCACCAAAATGTTTAGTTAGAATATAACAACTTCAAAAACATAAAAAAAATTTCAGTCAGGACTGACAATAGCCGACAGCTCGAATTTTATCAACCAGTAAGAGAAGCTGAAGGATGGGTAAGAAGGAATGAGAGATTTGCGGAGAACAAAGGTCAAGAAGGATGGAGTAGATTATCAGTAATAAAAGGTAACTAAATGCAAAGACAGTAGAATTCAAAATTTGCCTTTAAAATGTAAGAGGACTGAACTCTAAACTGAAGCAAGATTAATTGATGAAAGAAATAGAAGGCAAAAATCCTGACTATGTAGGATTAGTAGAAACTAGACTCCAGAGATTGATAGGAATCAATAGCAAAGACATTGCACAAACACAATTTGCCAGAAATGGGGGAGTACTAGTGCTAAATAGTGGAAAATACGAGATGAAGACAATTAAAACTTTAAAGTAAGTAATTTGTAACATGGACGATACTGAATGTGGGAGGCTTCCCACTGCACGTTATCACGACTTACATTCCCCCATACTGGAATGAGGAAGCTAAGGAACTACAAAATCGATTAATTTACATAATAAAATCTCTGAAACAGAAGTGCCAAAAACAGAGAATTATAGTCATGGGTGATTTTAACTTTCACATAAAGGAACTTGGAAAGAGATTGAACAAAGAAGGTCTAAAAGAATCCATTTCAGAGGGAGTGGAAACTCATACAAGAGGCAACTAACTAGACCAGATATTCTCGAATGTAGAAACATTAAGCTGGGAAACGAGCTCACTGAGGTAAACCGACCACAAATTGTTATAAGTCAGACTCAGAATCAAATATCATGAGGATGACTACAGGCTGGCCGATAAGGAGAGAACAATAAGAATATCGGACATAAGAAAACAATGCTTGAAGACATTTATAGAGGAAGGGAGAGAGCTAACACTAAAAGACCGAGACACACCGATTCAACATTGTTTATTGGACAAGATAGGAAAATAAACCAAAGGGAAAAATTGGTACCAACGACCACCCGAGTGGTTTGTGAAGAGCAATGGAAATAAGAATAAGACAGACAACGCGTTTCAGGACGCAAAGGTCAAATGGAGAGAGGCGATAATGGACTTAGAACAATGCCTGGACAGGAACGATCTAAAAGGATTCTTCTACTTAGTAAAGAGACTAACAAAAAGCCAAAAGCAAGCCACAACCAATCAAGGGAATTACAATTAACTAGGAAAGACTAGAACCAGGAGAGGAAACAAAAAGAAAGATAGTAGAGTACTACACCTAACTATATAGAGATAACAGAGGGCTGAAGAACTAAGAAACAAGTAAAATGGATGCAATAATGATCGATGAGCAGTAGAAGGGCAGATTCTGTGAAGAATAGGAAGTTGAAAAAAGCATAAGAGAATGCAACTTCAATAAAGCTATAGGCCCAGACGGATTCGATGGAAAGATGCTGCTGAAATCAGAAAAGATGACAAAGACAGTGAGTAGAAAAATAGCAGAGTGGCTAAATTAGGGATAAATACCTGAGTATATCAAGGAGGGAAGACTGATACTACTATGCAAGGACCAAAATGATCTTTATCAGGAAGTCAATAACACTAGACCCATAGTAATCAATTCTCACTTGAGCAAAATAGTGGAGAAAGTTATAATAAACAAAATCAATAAAGGAAATAGTGAGCTTTTAAAAACGGGAAATTATTAAAACGGGTTTAAAGAAAGCAAAAGCACACATGTTAATCTAATTAGGTTGTTAGAACACATAAAGTAATCCAGAAGGAAGAGTAAACAGAGGGAAGCTTATCTGTTGGTGGACCTTAAAAAAGCATATGACTCGGTCTGGAAAGACAAACTACAATAGATTTTGAGAGGAAGGATAGGGAACTAATAAGAAGCAGAAATAGTCAACCTAATTGAATCTTTATACAAAGGGAACAAGATTAAGTATGAAGAAGACGAGATAATCAAGTAGTAAGGGGTGGCTCAAGGAAACAGACTGTCACCCATGCTATTTAATATCTATTTACAAGATGCGCTATATTCATAATAAGAACTAAAATCGCTGATTAAACAAGGCAAATTAATAGCCTTCGCAGATGATATATTGATGAATGTCAAAGACCCACAATAATTCAAAAGAGTAGTAGAGTGTTTCAGGGAGATCGAGAAATCACACAACCTGAAATTGAATTTAAAAAAGACAGTGTTTCTAAGTGATGCGAAAGGGTTTAAGAGAGTGTTTCAGATAGAAGGAATCTAAAATGTCCAGGAAACAAAATACCTGGGACTCAAAATTAGCCATACCACGCAAAACCTTTTAAAAAACACGTGGAATGACATTAAAAAGCAGACAGAATTTTACCAGAGACTTACGAAGTCAAGCAATAGAACGGTGAATGACACAATCATGATGGCTTAAATTAGGTCTCTAATGATCTACAAATACACCCCTTTAGTAGCTGCATAATTTGTGAAAATTGAGGAAATAGAGAAAATGGAACTGCAACTAAAGAGGATAGCATTTAAAACGCCGAGAGACATTCAGAACAAAATTCTATGGAATGTAACTCAACTGAAGGAAACTAACACTAGTGAAATAATAAGAGATTTAGTTCAGAAAAACTTAAAGAAAATCAATCTGAACATTGAATAGTTCCTTAGGCCAAAAAGAGTAAAAGACGAATTAACAGAAATGTGGTGAATTACAGAAAAGATAGAAAATATTTTTAACAAAAAACGTAATGGACACGATGATGGCAATAACACAAGGGAAAACGATAGTAAACTATGGCATGAGCCATTACTGCAGTGTACATAAGGTCTTAGTAGACGTAAACCATATGAAGATATGTGAGCTGCTGAACCAAGCAGGAGACCCAACAAGATTCTCAAAACTTTTAAATGAGAATATACTATTTGACTTAGAAAGTCATAAATAAATAGAAGTCATAACTAATATGATATGGTTAGATCAGAGGATTAGGAAATTGGAAGTACGGGAGTACTATTAACCCATTAAGAAGCTATTTAGAATGATTTATGTCAAGAAACGAGGAGCTGACTTTGATGAAAAAGTATTGAATGATTTGACAAGCAATATGAATATCTAAATGTAAGAATACCAAGAAGTATATAATAAGAGAGAATCAGAAAGTTATAATTAATTAATATTGATCAGTGACTCTGGTTCTTTTGAGTTATTGTACTTTCTGGTAATTACGCTCAGTATTTATTTTGCATTTTAATTACCTAAAGTATTTTACTATTACTACTAAAATCTGATTAATACTGGATTTAAATCGTCATTGTGAGAATGAATTTGCAATGCCTACTTATAAACTATGAAAATCTTATAAATGTAATAAGTTCAAAATAAAATATAAAATAAGGTTAAGTATTTTATTTATATTCATAAAATTTATTCAATTAAATAATTTGAGCAGACTAAATGTGGATAAAGTCTTTGATAATGATAACTATTTGTATATAATTTATATTTATTATGATTATCCAAATTATCTTTATTTTTACAAAATTAATTATATGCTTTTCATGTTTCTGCCTTAAATAATTAGAATAAAAATGGCAATATTCCCTTTAATTCTATTTTTCAAAAATATTATGAACCAAAATCAAATGCCAAAATATAGCTAATTTGCTTAAATTATAATAAAATATAAGAAAATTATAAAACATGAACAGATAAGAAGTTTGCTCAATGCTAAATGTGGCTTTAAACCGTGTGGCCCATGAACACCAAATCTCCCCAGAAATTTACACACTTCTCTTAACTATGTTCCCGACTGTGATAGCCCCGACCCTTGAAATCTTAGACAATGGAAAAGTTACTAAAATACAGTGTTAAGATAGCAACCAGCGATATTTCTATAGAGTGAGGGAAAGTTCCAATGTAGTGACTTAAAATGGCGGCTTAAAAAACTAGCGAAATTAACACAATACAGATAGAGATCAAGGATCAAGCAATGAACTAAACTAAGATGTGAAGGGAGAGATGTGCTTTTGCTACTTTTATGCCAAGGAATGTATGAATGAGAATGGGGGAGCCATTTTTTGTAAACACATATTGGCTTGCAAACTTGCAGAGGCTTTGGATTCAGTGATTATCAAGGAAGTTGAGGATAAAGACTTTGCCCCGTTGTTGCTGGGATCAAGGGCATATATGAATAAATACGATGATAAGAAAAGTGTGTGAAGTAAATAACATTTGTAAGAGTAAAATGTGATGTAGGAATATTGAGCTTTTGACTTTATGGGTTGTCAAATTATAAAGAAGTTTAATGCGGTATGTTAATAAAATTAATTTGATAAAATTTAAATTGTAATATATTCCATTATTTTGTTTTTTTTTGAAATTATGTAAATGATGTTCCTAGATTTTTGTAAAGATAGAAGGAGATTAGTTTAAAGTAAATTAATTACTAATTGGAATTATTTAGGAATCAGTGACTTAATTATTTTTTATATAATATTCTAAATTTATTAGTGATGACGTCATCACTTTTTAAAATCCAAACCATTAAATCCAGTCCATTAAATAATTTTTATAAATTATTGCTTTGACGTCATCACTTAATTTTGAGTTAAAAGGAAAGCGGGTCATAACAATTGTAATATAAATTTTTAATATTTTAGTCATCACTTTATCATTAAAGTATATTGAGACTTCTCACTCAAAACTTAAAAAATCTACTTCTCTATCAAAACACATACATTACTATCAAATTTCAAATTCAAATGTCAAGAATGAACACAAAACAGAATTACTAATCAACTCAAGTATTGAGACACATTCAGAAAAAATAAACATATGTTTAAGAAAAGGGAGATGGTCAGGGTATAACTCTCTAAAACAGTCATCATGAATCACTCGAAAACGCTTCTTAAAATTCAAATAATTCTCAAGACAAGAAATCCGAGGGATCTCAGAGCAGCGCATACAGTCAGTACAAACAATATCAGAGATTCCACTCAGTAAAAATTACAGAAATCGATGATTTATTCTCAAAAGAACAAGCATCATTCGATAGTTAAAACGACTCAGATGACTCATTTGAGTTAAACGATGAAAATGTCAGCTCATAAAATTTTAACTTCAAGACGTCATCATTTAAGCTTAAGTAAAAACTTCTCAAAAAGTCAAAATGTTTGAATCTTAACGACTTTTAAAATGTAAATCTTGTATTGCGTTAAAACTCTTTTTTTGACTATCAAACTGAAAATCTGGGATAACAAATCTCTACTTAAGGTTGCGTCATCAGTATTAGTGGCCCATGTGAGACGTAAGCATATTTCATGAGACAATACAAAACTCTTAAGCAAGCATACACTCTTACTTAAAATGACATCACAGCTAATAATAGACAACATAAGAATCAGGCTTTCACTTTGATTTGGAATATCAATAACAAAAAGGCTGATTCTATTATATCAAGTACCTAATAAAGAGAACTAAGGAAGTAAGTTTCTGCCCGCATTGGAAACTAAATTTACAAAAACGACTTGGACTTTTAGGACTCTCAAAACCATAGCTCTCACAAAAAAACACTAGGAAATCCCTCTCTTGAGTCACAAAATTAAGGAAATAGAAAGGCATTATAACACCCTAAGCTTATTGTGGCTACCAGAAGAAACAATCAAATCAGTCATGGACCTTTTAACAGTCATTTAATGCATTAACAAGCCATGAAGACTGACCTGCTTAGTCAACAAGCCATTAACAAGGGCATTAAGAGATTTTAGAATAAAGACCATTTTGACGCACTTAGAAGTTTTAGTAAGGTAAGTTTTCTACTATATAAAAGCCATATTTAATAATAAGGGCTCTATATTATAAGATAGATTAAAATAATATAAATTAGTTGTAAAGCTACAAGCTAAATACTAATTAAATTATAATCGATTAAAATAACTTTTGACTTTATTAAGGGGATTTTAAAAGCCATTTAGAATATTACATATGAAATAATTATATGTTACCCATTATTATTCAAATACTTAATCTCCAATTATATAGGCTTTTGGTTGTTACGAAATCGATGTCCTCACACCAATTTTGAAAAGATAAAACGAACTTTTATTCAATCATTTAGTTGATTGCTATCTATGTTGTGGTCTCACCTATCTCAAAATGGATCAATAATTTGATGAAGTCTAGCGCCTTATGAATTTAATCCTCGCTATCGATCAAACAAATCTAGAAGCAATTTTCCTAAGATTTTTATCACAAATTAAGACACTTAACTATGAAAAGTGTCATCAAGACCTTGAACTCTTAATATCTACTATGAAATCAAAAGGAATTAAATTCTAGATTGAAAACATTCACGGTTAACTTATCATTTATAACAGTGATAACATAGCTGAGTTGAATGAAAACAATCTTCTAAGAATGAGCGCTTTGAAGAAAAATGTTTCAAAGAAATCAAGTGGTCTTCATCAAATCGATGAAGATCAAGAGTACTTCACAGCTAAGAAGATTCAGCCAGTAAGCAGCAATTCAACAAACATGACTGATAGCACTGTGGATTCTAAGTCACCAATGGATACTCAACTATTACAATCCTTACCATAACTAAAGCAAGTTATCTCAAATGTCTAAGTTGGTAACAATGACTAGCAAGAGAGTGACTAAGAACTCGAAGAGTGTAAATCTTCACACTCTGGCTCCACATCTATAATATCCAAAACCACAAGGAAAACCATTCAGAGTCACAGCATGATCTACATCTTTGTGACATCTTTCGCTTTGAAAGGCTTCTCAATGAAATAAATCATGGGTATGCTACTCTACCTAGTCATTGCTGTTTATCTCAAGCGAGCTGTAAACAAGGTCACAAAAACATTCAAAGCTATTTTCTCACAAGAATAATAGCAAAATTGAATAAAATCGTAGCCGATTTCTAATTAATGAGTATCAAAGTAATATTTCACTCACACAGTGGAGTGATGTTGTATTAATAAAATTGCAATAAACTATCAATAATATCAACGTAATGAAGACAGCTAATAATTTGTAAAATCTATACTTATATCAAACTGTAGTTATATGATTAAATTCAATTAATTATTAAAGCTTATCTTAAAACATTCTAAACATATTTTATTCATGAAGATGATTTAAGAGAACTATTAGATTTTGTGATATATACTATCATATATTAATTTGAATTAAAATAATTAAGGTACCAATTCATTCACTTTCTATGTATATTCTTCACAGTTGTTTATATTTATTACCAATTGATGCCGATACTCAATCATATAGTGCTGGTGAGATGACATCATCGATCTTGAGGATCATCTTAACCACTTGGGTGGCGAGTTCGAGTTGATTCTTCTTTGAGGCAGCTGACTCGAGGACACCTTGTTCCATCATGTTAGTGGTTCCCTTCATTAAGGCGTCAACACCGATGTATGGGTTGCTTTCTTGGGTTTGCTCCTTCTTGATCTTGCTGAGATATTCAATTGGGTTGTAACCAGAGTTCTCAGCGAGGGCAAGTGGGATTTCTTCGAGGGCATCTCCGAAAGCTCTCACGGCGTATTGCTCAACACCCTTAATCTTATCGGCTTCTTTACCAACTGCGATGGCGCAGGCGAGTTCAGTGGCACCACCACCTCCAACAATATTACTGTTTCTAATCATATTTCTAACAACACAGAGGGCGTCGTGAAGGCATCTTCTAGCCTCATCGCAAATAGTCTTGCTGCCACCTCTGATCAGAATGGTAACGGCTTTAGTGTTAGCGCACTCTTCAATTAAGATAACTTTATCGTTTGAGGTACCGTAGGCAATTTCCTTAATGCTGCCGGCTCTTCCGAGTTTCTCTGGGGTGATTTCTTCGAATCTTGGAACGATTCTAGCACCAGTAGCCATAGCTAAGAGCTCGATTTCAACACCACCGACCCATCTAACGGCGGGAAGTTTGTGATGCATGAGCAAATGGTTGGCCTCATCATCGAAACCCCATTGGCAGAGAACACTCAAGAAAATTTGTAATATTAATACAATAAAATATCTAGAACAACGTTGGCACCAGAGTCCTTAACCTTCTTAACCATATCAGTGAAATAATCTTGTTCCATTTTGTATAATTTTTCGTAATCAGCAGCTGATTTGATTTCGAGACCGTGCTTAGTCTTTGGCTTGGGTGGTTCGAATGGGCAGGTAAGGATGAGTACCTTTGCGTCCTTAACTTCCTTATCCATTTGTGGGTGAGAGAAGTCCTTGTCTAAGATTAAACCCTTAACAAAACTGGTATCTTCGAGAGAACCACCGGTCTTGGCAATTTCTAGTATTTTATTTAATTGAGACTCACTAATATAATCGGTTTAATGGTTAATGATCTTAATGTGATCGAAGTTAACGTCTCTTCTCTCAAGATCAGCAACGGCGAGGACAGCCTTAACAGCGATATCAGCCATCAAGTCTTGGCACTTGCTGACGACCTTTGAACCTAAAGCAGTAACAGCACACTTTCTCAAGTAAACCATAAATCATAATCAATTACTTTTTTATCGGAGAAAAATCAAAATAGATTTTATAATTTAGGCATAATCATTCTTCTCAATGTTCATCTCTTCTTGGATGTCGTTGATTCTTCCAACTGCGATATCGCAAGCCTTCTCGAAACCATCAGCGATTTTAAGTGGGTGAATACCCTTATCGAGGAGTCTTTGAGCTTGTTCTAGTAAAGCGCCAGCCAATACGACAACACCAGTGGTACCATCACCGATTTCGTTGTCCTGTGAGTTGGATAGTTCGACCAAAAGTCTGGCAGTTTGGTGTTCAACCTATATTAAAGTGGTTGTTGGTTAAATGTTCAGTCATGAGGAAGATAGATATATTCTTTTCTGAGGGAAAATTCAAATATCATGGAAAAGGCTCCATATAATTATAGAAATTATTAAATTGATTAATAATATATCATTCTAAGTTTTATATTTAAGTTGAAGTCTCCATGATAGTAGTATATAATTAATATTAATTAAGATAATATTAGTAGTAAAATATGGGGGTTCAAATAATCTTACCTCCATTTTGTCGAGGATAGTAGCACCGTCGTTGGTGACAATAACATCTCCGTCAGGACTAAACATAATGTAAACAATTTTTATTAGATGGCGTACCTGACAAGCATCTTATCCATACCTTTGGGTCCAAGGGAGGTTCTCATCAAGTTTGCGACAGTTCTGGCAGCCTGAATGTTGACCTATAGTATTCAAGGGATAAATTCTTTATTTCTCTATACCCTACTATACTATAACGCCCGCCCTTTTTTTGATTAAGTCAAAATTAAAGATAACATTTCACCTATTTTTACAATAAACATGAGCGAACTGGGGCGATCACAAAGATTTAAAAATGTGAGCTTGGAGGGAACTTCAAAGGTCCCCTCCCATAACCCAAATTTGAGGTAAGTATCAACTAAAGCAGTACGTACCTTGTGGGCCTCGAGTCCCTTTATTCTCTTTTTTTTGTCTTGTTCTCTAATAACAATGAAGGGTCTTCCGTATTCGTCAAAAGCTAAACTCATTTTGTTTGTTGGTTGTAGTTGTATATACTTTTAGTAAAGATTTAAGAGGTTTAATTATAATTTGAATTAATAAATTTCATATTAACATGCCCACCCCACTCAGATCATTCTCAAATTATATCTTGGAGGAATTATTATAAGAAAGTTTTATGAGGGGGCAATTAGAGATGATTCATGATGAATTTAAAGATATTAACAAAGTGCGTATCACAGGTGGTACTCATGGAATACAATAAAATTATTACTTCGAATTAACAGAAATAAAATACTGTTCTAGCATAAATTATATTATGAATACAAGAGGAAGATATCTGAAAAGAAAATGGCTGATTTTTATTGAATATGCACTTTAAATGAAATAAATAAACATGCTTAAGCATCATATACTATTATCTATCACAATTTATGCTGATTTGTTCAATAGCTATAGTTAGCAACATATTGAGATGTGGTATCTCCAGCAGCTCCACCTCCGTACTTTCCAAAATTAAATAACAAAAGCAAAATCCCCTTATTACCCATATAAATTAAAATAATATAAACTCGTTCCTTTCCAACGGTGGCTTCTGAGTTTGCTCTAGCTCTGGTAATGAGTGCTTCTTGAGCAGCTTTAACGTTTTCGGGTTTACCTAACCAGGCCTTGAGGGTGGAGGCTTGGAGGGCTCTACCATATGAGAATGAGAGAGCGAATGGTCTGATTCTCTAGTCAATCTTGTTCATCTCGTTGAGGTTGAGAGTGGCTTCTTCCTCTGATTGACCTCCTGAGAGGAAAGTGACTCCTGGAACGGCGGGTGGGATAGTTCTGGAAAGAGTTCTCACGGTCAACCATGCGATTTCTTAGGCAGTTTTTCTATCTGGGCAGGTGGCACCTGGGGTAACCATGTTGGGCTTGAGCAAGATACCCTCGAGGAGAATTAGTCAATTTCTATAATAATGTACAGTTGTTACTATCAATTAATAGAAAAACTTTTTATTTTGAGAATCAACATTATTTTTGTGATAGAAATCTAACTTTATCGTAATAATCACTTATATTATAATATAAATTTATTCATATAAAAAATAATTTAGGTGTAATGTTGGTACAATAACATAAATAATTGTTTTTAATATAATATATTACACTTAGTTTTATTTATTTCTTTAATTTTTAGATAAAATACAATAGTAAATTGAAGCCCATAAAAATATGATTATAAAACTCTATTTAAGTAAGCCATGGTAGTAATTATATCATTATTTAATTTTGTTTATTTTAGAATATGTATAAGTAAAGACCTTTTTTATAAGCTTTATCAATTAATGTATGCAAATACTTTTAATAATATTTAATATATGATAACATTAAAAAAATATTAAAGTGATTTTAATAAGATAAATAACTTATTCCAATTTTGAAATTTGTGGAAAATTGTTCATAAATCTTTTGCTCGTGGAGTGCTTGAACAACCTTTCTGAAGACTCTCTCTGAGACTTCAGCGCATACTTCAATGGAGTGATCTCCATCTTGAAGAATCTCTGGTTCAACAATGGGAACAAGTCCGTTTTCTTGGCAAATTGCTGCATATCTGGCGAGGGTGTGTGCGGTCTCAAGAACAGCAGCCTCTGATGGTCTTCCGTTGCCGATCTTGACAACAGCTCTCCACTTGGCGAATCTGGCACCCTTCTCGTAGTAGCCTCTGCATCTATCTGCAAGACCATCTAAACCTGTGGTGGAGTTCTCATCATTGGTTCCTGGAATAATCACTAGTCCCTTATCAACCTTGATTCCTGGGAGGATACCCTTGCTCTTGAGCAACTCTGGGAATGGAGTGCCGTCAGCTGACTTTTGGCCGAGGGTCTCCTCGAAGAGAATGACTCCTGAGATGTAGTTCTCAATGCCTTCGGCGGTGAAAAGCAAATCTCTATATGCTCTTCTGTTTTCCTCAGTGTTTCACTTTATTTTATACAATCGTCTTTCAAAGCACGGTTTATTTTTATCTATCTATTTTAAAAGTGTTCTCAACTTGAATTTTGTCGAATCTCTGTCCGATGGTGCCTGTGGACTCGTCGGCAGCGAGGATACCAAAACCTGGTCTCACGATTCTTCTTGCGTTCTCAATAAGTTCGTCCTTGAAGCTCTTCTTTTCTACCATTTGTCTAATGTTCTTTTTATGTGTTAAAGATGATATATCTTTGATTTATTAATTATAATATCGGAGACCTCTATTTTAAAGGATGTGCCAAAGAATTCTTTATTCAAATATAATTGATACAAAACTTAATAGTTCCCTAAATATCTTATTAATGAATGTAATTAAAATTAATCGAGAATGAGGTCATCCTCAATTTTAAGATATTTCAATAGTATACCACTTTAATTTCATTTCCAATTATACATGAGTCACTCTTTAGTCAGTTAAAATCATTCAATATTATTTAAAAATTAATAAAAAAAGATTCATCTAAGATACAGTTAAATTATTTGAGAGGTAATAAAATTTCTAAAAATTAGAACCATTTTATAGAAACTCACCATAGAATATTGAATTCATAGACAGTAAATTTCTTTAAATAATCTCGGTTATATTCTAACCCAAAATAATTCTAATTTAAATTTTGTAGAAATAGTTAAAATGTAACAAACATAACAACCAATGAATCCACTGCAATAATAAATGCTTTACTAGTAATTTCAGCAAATGCAATAATAATAAAATCCTGGTACTGCTGCCGTAAACTCTGTTGATCAACAAAAACAACAAATGATGTAAAACTATAATCAAATGTAGTAACAGCAGCAATAGCAGTTAAACCCCATTTAATAATAAATGATGATGTAGTTTTATTAACAGCAATAGCAGCAAAATCCAAATATACCACAAACTCAAATGCAAGATGCAAGTGCAGTGTAAAATGGTTAGTTAGCTTCAAATGTGAATGGGCAAAATGCTTATTTCAATCAATTTTATAATTAATAGTAGTTAATGATGCAATAGTAACAAGCTTATCAAATGCACCAATAAAATCCTTTGAGTGCAACTAGCGTGCAAACATCAGTTCCTTAACAACAGAATTTAGATCAGAATCAAGTTTTGAACCCATTTTAAGCACAATAAGCTTTAATGTAGTAGTAATAGCAACCAAATATACAAATTAATCAAATTCCTCTCACTTCAAATTTGACTGATTAAAAAGCTCAATAAACTCATATTAATCAGTGGCAGTAGCAAGTCAATCACACCTAGATAATTTAGCAGCCTATACAGCAACAATAAGTTCCCAATGTTTAGATGAGTTTTAATTCAGGAGAGGCTTCATTTGCTAGTAACTCCTAAGATCAATCGAAATCCAATCAGTAAAGGATTTCATCAAATTAAGTGCAAATTGACACTAACACTTTACCAAAAACCAAACCAAAAACTAAGTAAGATAAAAAATCAAGAAATATCTCTAAGGATGAGTAACTTTTGGCATCTATAGATCCAGCTATACTTTACTCAACTGATCAGAAAACTAGATACTCGATCATATACGAGTTCAAAAACGACAAAGACGAAGATATAGTTTGTGATGTGTGCTTAGATGACCACATAGAAGAGGAGAGAGGTAAGAATGAAATCCTTATCTGTGAATTGTGTAATTCAGCTGTGCATTAAAGCTGCTATGGAAACGAAATACTTGATAACTTTCCCTAAGGCAGTTGGTACTGTATGCGCTGTTAATATCTTAGAACTAACCCAGAAGCTAATGCAGCAACCATAAGATGCCAGTTTTGCAATGATTTAAAGGGCATGATCATTCGAGACCAGAAAAATGTGTGGGCTCACATCACCTGCGTTAACTGGATTCCTGATGTTTGGTACAAAGATGACTATAGAAACTTGATAGATGGAAATTTCAACTCTGAAAGAAACAAGTTGACATGCTATATATGCAGAAAGAAAAACACTGGTAGCTGCATTTAATGCGATTATAAAAATTGTCAATAAGCTTTTCATGTGAGATGTGGAATAAACTCTTAACTTATACGTGATTATGAAAGCATGGACGATCAACGTGAGAATGAAGATGATTATGAGTGCTATGTTTTTTGTGACAAACATGTTGATGTTGGAAAGAGAGACTTGAGGTTAGGAGGAAAAGAAAGACTTAAGGAGACTGGAATAAACGTTCAGATAGAAGAAAAACTCAAGAAATTCGGGTTAAGATAGCATTGCATTAAGAACAACAAAAAGAGGAATTCCAAGCAATAGGTTGATGACACTTTCATAGCTGATAAGTCTTCTGATTCAGTAGAAGATGAGAAAATGCTTGGAGATGATGAAGACAGCGAAGAAAAAGATACTAACGAAGATGACGATGAGGATGAATAAGCATATTCAGGTAAATATAGATTTAATAGAAATAGATCAAGCAAGAAAATTAAGAAATGTAAGTCCAAATCTTCAAGAAGATTTAAAAATAAGGGCTCTAAATCTAAGCATCATCGATCTTCTAACGGCCAACAATATCAGAATAACTCTAATGGTTTTAATAATAGTGCATCAAATGGAAACGGTATTGATATGCAAAATCAAGCAACTAATTTTATGATGATGATGCAAGCATTTTTACAAATGCAACAGTAACAATAGCAGTAACAACCTTTATAATTCCAAAACCAAATAATTCAGTAGGCCTATCCTCAGCAGTAGTAATAATAGTAGAACTAAATCTAGACTACTTTATCTCACAATAGGACCTCAAGAGCCAACAATAACTAAATCCAATAAGTAGCTTAACCTCCAAATTAAATTTCCCTGCCTCCTATCTATGGAAACCAAAATTCATTGATTAATCAAAACAATGGCTTCAGTAATCCCCATATTTAAACAGCTAATCCCCATATATAAGCAGCTTTTCAACCTTAAACCATCCCTTCTGTGCAAACATTCACTGCCTAAAACACAGCCGCTCCCTAGGGGCAATTTGGATCTCTACCCCCTAATACCTCTCAAAAGCTTACTCGCAATCAGAAACGTGGTCAATAAAAGCATTCACCAAAGTAAGACGCCCAGTTGAAAGAATATTATTTGGAACCAGACTTCGGGCAGCTGATTAAAATTCAAAATGACAGAGCCACTCGCAAAGAAATTCAAAATGCTTTTATTTCATTCGCGATTGATGCAGGCATTGTGGACATGGAAACCCGCAACTATGAGATTTTCAAAGTTCCTTATTTATATCAGAGACTGGGAGTGGACAAAGTGGCTCCCTAGGATATATTCAAAAATTTGAAGAAAATACTCAAACCTGTCGAAATCTCAGAATGATCTTTGAGATAAAATGAAATAATTAATATTAATATATACTGTTATAATTTCTTAAAGATGATTAAATCGATATTTGTAATATTTAATGTTAATATTTATAGAAGAATAAAATAATAAATGAACTTTAATGTTAAATATATCATTATTTAATCTTCTATTTTTATAAAAGTTATCACTATTAATTCACAAATTGTTTTGAATAAATCAAGGCAAATTTCTTAAAAACTGCATTTAAAGACCTTATCTTAATCTATTTTTTTTTCAGAATGAATCCTTAGCATGATTTATAAACTCATTTATAAAATTGTTTTTTTAAATATAATGAACCAAAATTTTGTTTGGCATACTATAAATATAATTACTATTATTTATTAAGAACAACTACTTCTGATAATACTATAATAAATAATAATTTATAAACTCTCCAATCTTTTGTTAATTAATTCCAGCAGCGCCCATCTTATCATAAATCTAATTGACTGAATGATAGGTATTATTCAAGTTCATTACAGTGTCATAGATAAAGTGACCCATATTTTTGATTGAATGCTCAATGCCTTCATTTAAGCTTTCGTGTTGTTTTTCAATTGCATCCCTATAACATAAGAAAATTATATTTTGTGGAGGGGGGGGGTATAATGATTTAGGATTATATAAATGGCAGGAGAGTATTTTAATGATTAAATCTTACTCATGAATAAAAGCCATGATGATTAGCACGATAATTAGTAAAAGAGCAAAGTTAAACAAGAGCCTCATGCCAGCCATAAATATCCAGATTGGCGTCATTATCACATAATAACTATAAAAATAAGAATTTAATTAACCAGTTTTGCAATAGATATATAGAATAATAAAAGGAATAAAAACTTACTAGAATACCAGATTTTCAGAAATAGTCAAAAGCAAACCACTTAAAATTATAAAATCATGCATTGAATGTAATTCCTTAACAAAGTCATTGGTGTATTTGGCAATTATACCGGCTAATGGCAGATATTTATCTATTACATAGTCAGAAAGTGAAAATATAAATATGGGGAGTCTCTATATTTGAATAAATTAGTTTATACTGAGTATACGATTAAGTTTATAATTATCTTTGAAATGCGATCTCCAAGAGTAATTAATCAACATAAATTCTTGATTTTTTTTATCCTGAACATTATTCACTTACATTTGGACATTTTTGTAGGAATTTCTGGTCAATCTCTCTGTAACTAAATCCAACCTCGATTATTCTTCCATTGTCTTATTATTGCTAAACCAGAGTAGACTTTTATTACTGGCCATATCTGCAAGTCAAGAGGGTTGAATGAGATAAGGCTAGATATAGGATTCCGTAAAAAGCAAATAAAGTAGAAATAATCTTCATTTTTCAAGGATGAGCTTAATAAAAATTAAGTTAATAATTATTATATTTATAAATTAAAAATATAACGATTAAATATAGTTTTAGATTTGAGATTATAAATTAACTTGATTGCTTTTTATCATAATATTTTAAATTGCAAATAATAAATTGATTGATAAAGTATTGTATAAAAAAGTTAATAAAAAGAGTTTATTTTATTTTTTAAGATGTCAGAAAGGAAAATTCCACCTGTAACCACTGAAAATTAACTTTAATAGTAAAACCATATTTCTGTTAACACATAGTAAAACTCAAATATAAGCCCTTAAAACATACTATCACCAAAATAGAATCCAAATTAACAGCATGAATAGTAACTAAGTCCATCATTTTAAGTTTAGAATTTAAAGATAAAAAATGGTGTAAGTATTAATAGATCGCTATCACCAAATAAAACTAATGATAAAAATGAAAATAATGTGAATGAGAGCAAATTACTGAAAAGTTTAAGCGATTTTAAACTGGTACCCTCATAAAAATTAACTCACAAACTTGATTACTATTTTGCACCTTACAGTCCAATTTACAATTTGCACATACTCATATAATAGTTTGATGATATTAAGTGAATTTCCCTATCTTTATCTATAAATTTACATTTTATTTGCACAAGTATATGGACTTTGAAGATCACATTTAGAACCCAGACACAAAACTAAACCTAAAATTTAACCCAGAGTGGACAAAAATAAAGGACATTGTTTTGGATTCTGAACCAGAACTTCTCGATTCTATGGTAAGACAAATGCGTATGCAAAAACGCAACAATAAAGATTTCTTAATGAAAATGCGACTGTATAAGAGACACCCATCGATTTTGAAAGGTTTCAGTAAAAAGCAAGGGTAAGAAATGAGATAAAAGGTATTGGCTGAAATGAGGGGAGGTGCACATAGTTGTGAAAGGAAAGTTGAATTGTTTAGCAATTATAGTAATAGTGCATAGAAAGTTCATTCTAACTAGAGCGTTTTTAATTGGCAACCTTAAGTTAACATTGAGATCAAGAATCTCCGTGTTTTTTAGAATTTATTTTTATTTGAGTTTCTCAATAAATAATGAATAACCAAGATTCTCCAAGTATGTTCACTGAGGATAAAAGTGGAGCTGCAGATTCACAGAAAAATCATTAAAATTTCCAAAATATTGGAAGAATTAAAAGAAAAGAAAGATTTAAGGATATTGGCACTTCGAGAAGCATCTATGTAGTAGATAAGGGTTAGGATGTTTTTATGGACAGAGTTCAGAGTATAGAGCAATAAACTTCAAAAGTTCACTAAACTTCAAAGAGCACATTTAGAAAAAGGAATTTATTATAGAGTCGAGATTAAAAAGATATTACAATTAGAAAAGATGAGAGCGAGGTTTTATAAAGTGGAGAGGTTCTTGAATCTGGCTAGAGATACATTCTAAATAAAAATGAAAGTAAAAGCAGATTAAGAGAAATCTTACATAAAACAAAGCTAGAGAATTAGAATTTACTTGGCAAGTTTAATATGGATAAAAATGAAACTATAAAGTAAATTAAGGAGAGGGAGAGATAGCTTGAAATTAAAAAAGAAAACATTAGAGTATTGAATTTAGAGAGAACGAAGAGAGAGGATTAAGGTTTATAGAGAAAATTCTAAGGTAAATTTAGCGTTTATTAGTTGAGTATAAAAATTATAAATTCACTTTTACAAGTCAAAGCCCGAAAAACAAAGTGTAGTATCTGGCTTAGTCAAGTAGAAATACCTCGATCCATTTAGGTTTAAATATCTCTAAGACTACTCTAAACTTCTAGCTTCCAAAAATAATTCATGATCAAGATTATCAAGAAGCAACTGATCTTGATTAGGACATACCCATTAAACCTCATTTTTCTGACTCATAATTAAATATTGAGGATAACATTGACATTTTATTGCATTAAGCAAAGATAGAAGTGGAAACTTTAATTTCATTAAATGATAGATCAAAACTCACAAGTCGACACAAAAACTGCTTAAAACCCTTGAAAAATTCTTAGTTCTTTTCTGATATGCCACTACTACCAAACACAGCTAGAAATTACAACAGAAAATCACAATCACCAGAGAGCAATAGTAATAGTCAAAAAGCTTTGTCTTAAAGTTAGTTATTCAAATAAAAAGTGAGAATGATTAAGACTTATCACAACTAGGTTCAAGTTGGAAAGAATTAACAAACTAGAATTAATAAGAAACCTATTTAGAATACATTGGCTCTTGATGACTTAATAAGCAAGGTTGAGATGGATTAAAGTACTTAGAAAACTTAAAGAAATTCAAGTTTTAAACTGCCTGATTTTGTGATTATAGATCGTAATTCCTAAAGTTTTGGAATGAAAAGCTCTTAGACTTCTAGAAATTAACATATTATGAAAAGTAGTTCTGTTTTTATGAGTAGCGGCTAAAATAAAGCAAACTAGTTTTAGAAAACTGGAGATAATTTTATTAACAGAAGCAATTTCACTCCTTTGATTACCTCAAAGCAAAATTATTAAGATAGTTGATTTATAATGATTTATGATTGACATAATATAATTAATTGATTTACACAATTTAATTTTTTTCTCATTTTTGCTATAAACCAGCATTTGATCTTTATTTTTTATAATTTTTAGATATAATAAAATAAAAATGAAATAAGGATCTTTATTTCGTCATCACCAACCAGATTGCCTTTGCTGTTCAATAAAAAAACCAACTGAAATCCCTTTCGACTTTACTAAAGAGCAACCTTTTCTTGAGAGAATGATACCAAACAAGATTAAGCAATTGAAGACTAATACTTATAATACCACAATGAAATCAGATTACAAGAATGTGCAATTATTGTCTAATGATACCAGGAAAGATTCTTATCAATGTGAATTGGCACAAAGTAAATTGCACGCTTAAGACTAATTTTTACTAAATACTTTAATAAAAATCAAAATTAAAAATAATTCATTTGTATGCTATGTATAAAGACATGCAATAGAGAATGAATCCGTTTAATTTGGAGAAAGAATTGAAAAATCGATAAATTTTATTAAAGAAATCTAAACTTGAGGTACATGACACATCAACCTATAAAGATAACTTTTTCTACAAAACTTCAGCCACAACTAATTCGGGTCTCAATATTTATCAATCATAAACTCCTAAATATAACTCAGGAAATTTAAATAAAATTACTAGAAATTCTTCTTCTTTATAGTAATTCCATACTTCTTCATCTTCAAAGACTTAGCTGATAGAATCTCAAATTCTTTAAAAATTAAACATTAAACCGGAAGAGTTAACTAAATTGAAAGCTAATATACTCAGGGAAAGTTCGCATCGAGAGAGATTTCAGAATTCAAGCGAAGCTATTCAAAATGATCGATTAGTATAAAAGAATCCACAATACCCCTGCTATTAATTGCCTCATTTAAATACACAATAAAATACTCATATCGTTTAATATAATTAATTGAAAATGCCATTTAGAGGGAAAAGCCAATATCAAAATTAATATCCAATGAACCTTGATTAACAAACTTAAAATTCTAAGAAATTGAGAGTTCATTAATCAAGTAAAGATTAACTCAAAATTATTGAATAATTGATTATGGGAAAGTCATCAAGCCCAACTTTTTTCTCTGACCACTTCTAGTCTTTAAATTTTTGAATTTGATTATCTAAGTAGTTCTCTATTTTACAATAAAAATAAGAAATAATTAAGAATAAATCAAAAAAAGATTAGACATATAAATCTAATAATTATCTCATTAAAAGTCCATAATGGCTTGAATATCAGTTTTCTTCATGCATTAACCCTTGGTTTAATTTTAAAAATCTAATCTCTAAGTTGAATCGAAATGCTATCTCGGTATCAATTTATTAGGCAGTTAGGAAATGGTTGGGTAACTCAATTCATTTTGATTCTTTATAAATTAGGTAGTTTAGATTTTTATATTTTTGTCAGGAATTTAAGCTTTAATAAGATCATTTTTTTATGATAAATTAGGTCTCATTCTTTCTGTTTGCCAACCTTTCTAATTTAAAGACTAAAATATTGTAAATTTTAGATTAAAAAGCTAATCCTTCATCTGTTTAGATAAGAAACAGTCAAGATAATTATAATCGATTAAACTGTATAATCAAATTGGCTAAATATATTCAAGTGTAATTTATGATTCTTTATCACTGTCACTATCATCCCCTTTTAGTTCAAGCATTTTAAGTCTATGCAATCTTTGAAACTCTAGTAATGCTGGATTTATAGGTTATTTCTTATTTTTTCTGTCTTTCCTAAAAGACCTCCTTCTCTCCTTGATTTTCTATCTAAAATGAATAAAGTTTTTTATTCTTTAAATTAATTTACTTCTTTATAATGTCCTCTTCCATGATGCTTTTGACATCATAATTTTACTTAAGATCTATATTTTGTAAGGTTCTCTTATTGGCTTCAGTTAGAACCTGAGATACCTTAGCGAGTTGCTCCATTTTTCGTCCCATGAATTCTTTAATTCTATATAAAAATGAATTAGATTTTATTAAATAATGGATGTAATTACCCTGATAAAGTGACTATGGGATTCTTAGTTTTTAGCAAGTCATTGCCAGACTATCTCAGATTACTTTAATTCTCATTCTTGCTTTGATTCAAAAGCCCAGTAATCACATTGTTACAATCTACTCCCAACATTTCTTGCTCGTTTTTCAAGCCACCAATTAATAAACTTCTCTAAAATTTTAGAACTTTTAAGTGAGTAGGGACTATGTCATCACCAGCTCTACCTACAAAATTGCAGTAATATAAGTGAAATACAATTAAATTTGGAGTGGGAGAAATTTAATTAGCAATAATATTTGAAGATAGTCAAATATACTCGACTATTGCTTTATTCTTAGCTGAATTATACTCTGACTATTTGTTTTTCATCTTAAAGAGAAAAAGAGAACAATTAACAAAATCAACTTAAACTCATAAATATGTGAAAGATAAAGTCATTTTTTAATAAAATTATTTAGCTGATTATATATCCACACCCAATAATCTAGAGTCTTTTTTGCTATTAATTTTACTGCTAATCAACTTTCTTGCTTATAATTTTTGCTAAAGTTAATTGTATTAAAGGAATAGTATATATTCATAATAGCACCCTTTAGTATAGCTTTAGTAAACAATTTAATAAACTATGACTATTTCAATGTCCCTTCTAAGAGAGGTTCATTAATCAACACCTTAATGACTCGATCAATTTCAATTTCTTTTCTCAACAGTTTCTTATCAAGTAGAAACTTAGCAAAATCCTTCTTGGTTATTTCTTTTTAATGCATGCTGTCCAATTGCAACCACCACTCGTTGACTAAATCCACCATATTGATAAGTTTTTCATTTGGAAATTTAAAATCAGATTTTACTCCATTTCCACCGGTTGGTTAATTTTGCTTTTTATAAACCTCTTTGACAAGTCGTTTAATCAGGATACTTATGGATTATTAAGCATTTTGAATAATCAAGTGTGGAGTCATTTGGAAGTTCTTAGACTCTTTTATTTCTTGCAGTTCTCTTTCAAAGATTTTTTGAAGAGTTGTCATGAATATCTTTGTGCCAAACTAGCCATATTTATGTCTTAGTAATTGCTTAAAGTGTTTCCTTTTCTCAATAACAATCAAACGCTCTTTTTAATCTATAATCCTCCCTTCTTCAATTTTAGTTTCTGCAGTGATGATATCTTTGAAAGTTTAGTACTTCAATCTTAGATCTTGCTAAATATCCTCGTAAATATTTGACTGTTTTATGTTTTCTTGCTCTCTTTCAAGCCTAATTAAACCTACCTTGTAATCTTTCAATATTAAATCTTGGTCTTCTTGCCTTGTGGGTTAGTACTTCCTATTCATTTCTTGAACAAATTCTCTCTCTGAATCACTATCAGAAGAGGATTAAAGTGATATTTTAGATTTGGTTTTAAATTTTGATGTTTTCTTTTTCTTAAGATTTCCCATGACTTTTTAGATACTCTGAGAAAGTCTTGTCTAATTGGAACTACGATTCTTTGCTGATTCATTAAATACATTCATAGTCTCAATTTAAAAAATACCTTTAGATTTCTTTCTGTTATTGCTGCTTTCAGTCATTTTTTAAGATGAATTGAAGTTAGTTCGTACAGTTAAGTCTTCTTCGAATTCGCTCTCTTCTACCTAGCTTTAATTTCTTCTACTATTTTGATTATAATAATATAACCTTTTAATCACATAAAAGAATGCTAAATTTCATAGTGAGCTGTCTCATAAGAATTACTTGGGGGGAAAGTTTCCTGCACCGGTTTATAATAAAAAAAAAATTTTAGGATAGTTTCCTGCACTAAAATTTTTTTCATTTTTAGAATTTGATTTTTATCACATTTATCAACCAATTTTTTTTACTAATTTTTTTAAAATTTTTTTACTCAATCTTTCTTCAATTAATCAATATGTTTATTAGGGTGAAATTTATCCACTATATAGATTCCATCTGATATTAGTAGACTTCTGTATTTCAACCATAAAATTGCTCTCTCTGTCCTAATGAAATTCCAAATATTTTATCCAATTATTGTTAAAATTTTAATTTATTCTTTCAATGGTATATAATATTAGATATTGTATAACACTATATTTTCTTGAAGTTCGTATATGATATAAAAAATATCTTAAAATTTATGGGTTGTAAAAAAAATTTTATTGTTAAATTTATGAAATTTTGCATATAAAAAAAGTGCAGGAAACTATCACGAGTGCAGGAAACTTCCCCCCCCCCAATTACTTATTTCTGAAAGTTCTCTTAATTCTCTTTCTTCAACCTTATCTCTGAATTAAGAACATTTAAGATTTTATCTTCATAATCTTGGCTTTTGAACAAAGTAACAAATTCTTCAAGCATGACTTCTTTGTTTTTTAGTATTTCTGGTGGCATGTTTTAAGCCCCTTCCTCTTTAATGATATATTTAAAGAACTATAAACAGATTTAAGTATAAACTAGAATAAGATTCTTACATCAAAAGCTACATCTTCATCTGCTGCCAGACCCAAAGCTATAAAATTTTTAATCAAAACCCTGAGTTTAATTTTTCCATATTCCTTAGTATCCCAAAGCTTGAAGAGATCCTTAGCGAATTTAAGAATGTCCAATTCCTATTTTCGAGCACTCTTCTTGTTCATTATAGAATTTTACTTTTATAGCTATGAACTTTCGTTTAAAGCATTCGTTTTAGAAGGTGATTCAGATTATTAATGCTGCTTTACCCATTTTGAAATCTTTTAATTCATCATCTAAATATCGTATTGATAGAGAAATATTGATTACATTCAAATAAATAATACTCTAAAGTAATTTTATATTGTCTATTGATATTTTTGAATTAGTTGTTGCTTATAGTAGAGATAGTTGATTATTCGCATATCGATCAGCCGCTTACTATACACCTAATGGATTATCAAATTTAACTCTCTCCAATGTAGTAAGTCTTTCTTCCTTTACTTCTTTCTTTTTTACCCCAAATTTTTCTCTATGTTATCTTTCTGACATTTCTTAATCGTTCTGTTACTTTAATTTTTCCCCCATTAATCCATGCTGCTTTTTATTTTCATTGTTATGAATCTCTTAAGCACAAAGTAAATGATGAAACCCTTTCTGCTGTCCTCGTTTACTCTAAAAGTAATCATCTGGCTTTGAAGGGGAAGTATTTAAATTCTTTCTTGGTCTTTGCTTGATCTCTGATTTTGATTGGGAATATCCACTGCTAGTTACATAATTATACTTGAAATTTGACTTCAATAAATCATTGTTTTATTAATGCTCCTAGGATTAGATTTTATTTAAGAATTAAGGCTTTTGAATTCTATCAAGGCTTGAGTTCAAAAAGTCTTACTGCTGATTTTGATAAGATTGATTGTTTATTGAAATTTAGGGTAACATAGTAGATAGATCATTTGATTAGAAATTTCTTTATTTAATGTTTTATCCAAAGTTTTTGATAGAATCCTTGATAAAGTCCTTAACTTTGAAGTTTGACTAAAAATTATCTGATTATCTTGCTCTTGTTCTTTAAAAATTCTAGCTTTGGTTGATAGTAGAATAATTTTAGAGTTAATTTTAAATTATAGAGCTGTCATGTATCTCACTAACTGACACACTATCGCTATTAATTCCAAATTTATTCATGTTAATTAGTTAGCTCACACCAAGTAAGCTTTTCGATTGAGTCCCTGAAGTGTTTAGATTAGTAGACTGTTAGAATGTCAGTTTAGAGTGATCAATTTGAGATTTAGACTGAGAAATTTAACTATTCTGCTAAATGTAGCCTCCTAAAGCTTAATTCATTGTATCCATCGTAACTGCTGAAGATTTATTTTTCCCAAGCAAGTATTCCTCATAGAAATCTTTGTACTTATTTAATAATCTTTTATCATAAATAGAGAGACTGCTAGAGTCCAAGTGTTTTTATTGCATATTTTAAGAATGATTGAATCGATCTCTAAACTTTGAAAGTTTTCCCATGCTGTTATTCCTACTGTTTTCATTATCAACTTGCTATATAAAACTGTTTTAAACTCGATTATAAATTGTTAAGAGAAAGAAAATTAGTCACGAATTAGAACTAACTTACATAATTTTCCAAAGGTTAGATTAGCTTTGAATTCAAATTATTCTCAACACGTTCTAGCATAGTCCTAACATCCCTAATGTTTTCCATGCTGGTAACATCAACATTACTTAATCGTTTCTTTTGATAAATTATTCCTGAGGTGTTTAAAGACAGAGACATTTATAAATATATAATTAATTTTTATTAATTTGCTTTTAATGTAATAAGTTTGATATTACTTAGCCTATTATGTGATTGTTAAATGATTAGTAGTAAGTTAAAATTTAAATTTTATATTTGCAAAACATTAAATATGTCAGTAAACTACTAATAATAATAAATGCAAGACGTTCCCACTCATGATTTTAAATTACAATAAGATATTGATGAAAATAATTATCAGTCATAATACAAGCCAGTGATAAGTCCAAGAGAATCCTTACAAATCAAAACCCAAAACTAGAACTTTGATCTATCAAGTGTCTACAGAGACCTTTAAAACATCACTAATTCCCTCAATAGAGAAGACTAAGGTAAGTTATTATAAAAATTAAGGTTTTAACAGTTTTGAATTTTAGATAGAAAAAGAAAAGCTTTATAAGCTAATTAGCAAATCTTAGAAACTTAATAAGAAGTCATTAAGCAAAGTTTGCTATAGAGCATAAAGAGTTCTTAAGAAACACTATCCCCACGTAGCGTTCAATATGACAATTTAAAGAAATTTACACAGTAAAAAATTCAATTAGAAATCGATTAAAAGAAAGCAGAACTTGAAAATTCTCTATCAAGTTGTAAGTTTCCTTTAGAATTAATTATGAATAGGCCAATTGAGGATTTAAAACTTTGAGAGTCAAAATAGAGGGGAGTTGATGAAAGGGTATTAAGAGTTTTAGGAGACATAGAAGGGTCTATCGTAATTAAATTTCTTGTCAAAGTATTCAGACATTTAAGGCAGTAGTAACGATCAACTTAAAAGCTAAAGTCATACAAACATGACCGATAATGACACTAAACAAAATACACAAAAAAATTAACTTAATTTGAATTTGTTATTCAATTTTATCAATGCTACAGATTCGACATTCATTCATTAAAGAAGATATAATGATTGTGATAGTCCAAATATTGCTAGTTAAACATCGCAAAATGACTTATAGAATAACTTGAACTTTTAAGTTGCCAACTCTTTAACCGATAGTTAAACTTTCAAAGTTAATCAATCAAAATCAAATTATAACAATCATAATTTCATGAGAGTTCAAAATGAAGACAAAATCTAAGGTACCCAACGACATAAATTTAGCATTCAAAATATTAGAGAGGAAGAAATTGGATCACATCAAATTATAGTATCATCCCCTAACTTGGAAGCCCTTTATGATTAGAGCATTCATTAAAATGATAATTTCAATAGTAACAACTTATTGTCATATAACAGCTAAGGATCATTGAATATTTAATCCCAACAATATTTGAGTGTTGGTCAAGATCAAGAAGACTGTGACAGTAGAGTGAATTATGATTCTTGCTAAGTGGTTTCTGCCAGTTTTTAAGCTGTCAAATTCCAAGAGTATGAGGGTATGAAGCATCTGATGTAATCATAAGATACTCTTGATAAAACCAGTCATATAAATCATATGAATGATTCTAGTTTCATAGAGTCTGAATAGTAGTGTGCAGTCAAACCTGAGCAGCTCATTTCTTATTATTTTTACAAATTTAGCCACTTGACTTGTAAAGAGAATTTGAAGAGCATCTTTTACAAAATCCAATGTCAAGAGATCAGAATGTTAAGAACTAAAGAAACGGGTTCACATTTAATACTAAGTACTCTAATGTATTAAATTTTGATGAAAATCAAGAAAATCTATTAATCTAGATATAAAAGGACACTCCTGACTTTCAAGAGGACTAAGTAGAGCAACACCAATATCTATCTTAAGCTCAACCATTTTCTGAACAGAGAAATTTTGGAAATATTTAATAAAATTAACCAAAAAATTATGTTTAAAATTTCAAGAATAATTAGAAGCAAATAATCGAACAACATTTAAAACAATTGATGGTCCAACTCGAAAACTAAGACCCAGAAGAGAATTCTTAAGAAAATGAAGCTATTGAAGAAATGATATTGGAATTTTACAGAATATCGAAGCAAAACAATGGAGTTATACCATAAAATCTCTCATAAAAGCTAAACTCTGTATAGAAAGATCTACAGCTGAAAAATGCCAAAAACACTTTCATGAAAAATTTGTAGAATAATTCGACTGCTTTAAATGGGAACAGTACACTTGCCAGTATGAGAACAAACTATTCAAGCTTTGAGTCTACACAAGGCGGCTTTAAATCTTTGAATGGCTTAGAAAGTTCATAGCAGACAAATTTTAATTACTCAATTCTTCCTGATTTCATTAACAAGACAGGTTTTAAGAACGATTAAAATATCTAGCGAATCTATCATGAACATCATTTCAACTATGATAAGGCGCTCTAAAATCTAAACATAAGGAAAATTTCTTAATTCAACTCTCTTAAGTCTCCAACTCAGACAGAAATTAACCTAGGGCTTCTCTATCTCCTGATCTTCTCATCTTTAGATTCTTCAATTAGATTGAAAAATGATAAGTCTACTCTCTTAGATAAATCTTGGAATAACAGTGTCTAGAAGTACTTTAACAACTGTGGCAAAGTCATATAAAATCTCAGGAAAATTAGGGATGCAATTGACTATGATAGAATATCTGCAGTAATACTTAGAGAAATACAGTAAATTTGGGATTGCGGAGTTAATTATCATGAATTAAAAAGTGAAGCAAGCAGAGACTTGAGAGATTTTATAAATGTGGTTATTGAGAGAATTTTACTTAATAAACAAACTAAAGAGTTAATGGGAGAAAAGAACGATTCTCAAGCTCACAAACAATATTTAGAGTCTTTTTTGTCAATTATTTTTAGTTTTCATGTTAGTCCATAATTTTATATAGATAATATTTAACAATTTCAAGGAGTGCAAACCTTCAAAAAAGACGATAAACCACCTATGGAAGTAGCTCCACATTACGATGAATTTAAACACTAAATTAACAGTACACTTTTCAATTAAAATATGGAGTTTGAAAATGAAATGAAACAGAAGCAGGATGAAGTAATTAGAACTGAGAAAATGGTGAAAGATCTTAAAGCCAAAGAGAAATAGCTCAAATGGACTATTTAAAGGAAAGACAAGCGTGAAGAAGTTTAAAGAAAGAAAGAACAAGACCAGGAATATAAACTTCAATCCATATTCTCTCAATAATTATGAATCATTTGACGATATTCTTTATCTATAAAGCTCTCTTAGTTTATGCAGTATCAATAGTACCTGAAGCAACAATTCCAGCTTTTCTTGAAAGATAGAATCATGCTCGACAAGAAAGAACGCTCAGTAAAATCTAAGGAACATGTCCTCGAGACTAGACTTCACAAAATGAAAGAAAACGCTATCTACAGATTGCAATTAATCGATGAATTCAAGGAGACCCTTGACAAGCTAGAATGGGGCCAAAGACTCAAAGAATCGCAGGTTCATGAGAAAAAGTAAAAACATGAGGATTTCATTAATAAAATGAAAGAGGATAAGATGTTCAAGTAGGAGGTCTATGCTATCGAGCGCATCATTGAGTTCGAGGAGAGGAAGACGTAGAGATAGAAAGATATGGAGTTCAAACATTCTCAGTTGCTTAAGGAGTAATAGGAGGTCATGAAAAACATTCACACTTACTAAAATTTATAATAGGTAAATCATATAAAATTAAAGCATTTAGATAAAATTGCACGATTAAATATAAGATTGAATACATGTTGAAAGCCAATAGATAATGAAATTAACTAATAAAATGCCAATGAAGTGAAAATGAGATTCTGAAATATTTTTAATATAAAACTGTGAATTAGAATTATGTTAAACAAATTACTTTGATTTAAATGGAAATGAATTCTTTGAGAAGGATTAATATCAAAGATTTGCATATTATAAATAAAATTAAAATGTCATAATAAAAAAGCAATGAAATATCTGCCGTGCTTTAAGACCCCTTAAACACAGCTCAAATGCATGAATAAAATCTAAAAAAAATTGATTAATTTAGTATGAGATAAGGAAAATAAACTCAAATGGCTAGCTACTAGATTCTTGATCACTGCTAATAAGAAAAATCTAGATTGAATTTAAATTTCAGTGCAAGTATGACTAATGATGCTTAAAATAATAGTTAATTACTGGAAGATCATTAAAATCAGATTATTTCATAGCAATTAGATATGACTTAAGATTAGATAATGTAAGAAATTATTTAATTTAAGAAAGAAATCAATATTGGATATTTTTAAGACAAGTTTAATTTGATGTCAAAATTATAAAAGACAACGATTTTATTACTAAATAGTGAAGAGATGCAGTTTGATAATATATGCTAAAGCTTTTGTATTAAATTTAAGTAAGTAAAAATGCAGGCTATTATAAAATAATATACTTTCTGTACCTTTATTCAGTCATGAAGAAACTTAGATAAAAATTATTCTTTCTTTCCAATAAAAAGTTAAATTTGATACTTCCAAATTTATATTCCCCTCAATTATTTATCTTATAATATATGAGACTAAATAAGACTAACATTCCCTCTAAAACTAAAAGATTCTCTATTAAATTCAAATAGCTTAGTAAGATTCCCCAAAAAGTTTAGTAATGACTCCAGTTGCTAAGAGAGACAGCCCCATGAAATAAAAATAGTAGTTAGATTGGGGTTTTAAAAAAGCTGTAAATTAAAGCGAAAGCTTTGGTAAAAACTTAAATAGTAGTTGCATTAATCAAAATTAGAACAATTTAATGTTGAGTAGTTAAGGATTGTCAAATGTGGATTAATAGTCACAAATGACATACCAGCATTTTGATTAGCATAATATCATTGAGTTTGAGGTCAATAGTTCTATTGATATACCTTAAATAGTCATTAATTAAGATATAAATTAAGTAAAGGTAAGTGGGAAATAGGTTTTAGTAGAAAATAAAGACAAAGAAGATTTATAAGAGGAAAATTAAGAAAAATCTTCTCAAGATCTAGTTATATAAGTGTAGTAGGATTAAAAGTAATTAGAGTAAGATCCATCTATACAAACTTCATCAGGTTTTGTAGACATCTATTTACCAAATCGTAATTATGAAAGTTTAATGAGTCACTACAATAATTCTAAAGAAACAATATCAAGGCCTAGAACTGAGAATTAATGTAATTAAATTTTGACTTAAAATTACAGTATTTATTTCTGTTATTTAATACAATCTTTTCATTTTAAATTCAGTTAGAATAAATAATATGAAATTTAATAAAAATTAGGTGACGATAGGTCAAGATTCTAAGATTTCAGAACCAATTATTTTCATTAAGAAAGCTACCATTATAGAAACTGAAGCTCAAAGCCCTCGATAGTAGTAACTTTTAAAGAATGAAATCAAAACCCCAAACGAAAGCAATTAAAATTAGGATTAAGACCACTTAGAAAATTAATATTAAAAGTTAACCTAAGATAATGCTAATTTCCTTCATAATATTCAAGAAATCCACAAATAAATTAGTTAATCTGATCCTAAATCTCGTTAAGATTCTTCTTAGAATAATTAAAAAGAGATGAATTCTTAAAATGAAGAGAATATTCTGTATATGAATAGTAGCTATAAATCTAATCTGAGTTATTTTACTAAGAACTCACATCTTAAAGACATATCTAAATGATCATAAAATTTTGAGAGTTAATCTCAACCACAATTTAATAACTCAAATAATCAAAATCATAACAATCATCTATCTTCATAATTTTCTGAAGATCATTAATTGGATATTGAAAAGTAAAATTTTGGGAATTAAAATTTGCTATAAGACTTCTTACATTACGATATTGATTCATAAAATTACCAAATAAAGTAAGAAGATGTTTTAGTTGCAAATCAATCGAAAATAGAGGAAATAACATAAATAAATTAAGATTAAGAGTAAATATTACAAAAACAAAATATTGAATAAATATAAATGACATCTGTTACGGGTATCACAAATTAAGATAATCATTACATTGAAAAAATATCAAAAAATGAAAAAATTGAAGATAAGTCTTAAGATATTGAAAATATTTCAAAGTTGGAGTATATTTCAAAATACAGTGAAATTGATTAATGTAGTTAGTTACTTTTAAATGTGAATTAATCTAGGAGTTTAATTATTTATGAAAACATCTAAATAATTCTTAAACTATCAAAACATAATCAAGTCTATCTACCTATCTTTAATTTGTTTTTTGTTGTTGATTAAGTGAATATAGAGTCAAGCAATAAATCTTAGAATGATCAATTTTACTCAGAACTTGAAGATGTTGCTTAAAATTAGACCACTCAACTGTAAAACTCATAGAAAGAAAGACCTTTAAATTTCAGTTAAGACTCCTCTCAACCAATAAATCTAATAATCTATAATTAAAATCACCAAGATAAAGGCAGTGTTAAGAAAGTGTAGAAACTTAAATTCTAGTTTATTAACACCAGTAAAACCAAGAATTCTTAGAATGTCTCAAACTAGTCAAAAAAGATAAAATAAAACCTTAATTTGACTTAAACATCAAGTTTTCACTTAGCTTAACAGTCTAAGAGAAACATGCTTCAAACAGCTTTTAATCAATCTCAGTTGAGAAACACTTCAAACTCTAGGTATAGATAAACTCAACATAAATCAGAGACTTAAAATTCACAATTTCGAAATCAAAGTTTAAGCCCAAATAGAAATTAGTCTTCTGATTAGTAAAAAACTTTCAAAATTAAGCTAATGGATTAAGTGAGGTTTAACAGACAAAAATTTTATTCTAACTTTTTCTAAGAACAGGCTTATAATCAGTAATCCCATAATTAAAATGGTTTTGTTGAAAACACTTGCATGGCAAATATTAATGAAAGCTTTGAGACTAAGAGACGAAGCATCGAAGATGAATAATTAATGTTTGAAGATCAAGTGAGTGCAAGGAAGATATAAACTTAGCAGAAGGCTTAACAGATGTACAGTAAATATAATCTTAAGTATTCGTAAGTATAATAAATAGATTATAAAGCAATTAATATAGTGGTATTTCTAAAGATGAGATAATTCAGAGTCCAATAGAAGAGTTAGAAAATAAAATTTAAAGAAATTTGAGATAGAGAGGCTTTTAAAAGCATAAGAAGCTCATGAATTTGACTTAAAATATTTTAAATATAATTATCTCCTATACTTTTAGTTATAACTCAATACCTATGATAGTCATATAAATTAAAATGAAAATTCGAATATTGTAGGAATACATTTGAATTTGGAAAATTAATTTTAATCAAAATAAATATAAATCAAAATCACGACAGTTAAAGTTGTCCAATTCAAACGATCTTGGGCTCATTCGATAGAAAATTCAAAATTAGCTTGACTTTATTATTGGCGGTACTATTTTATCGCATCGAGAGAACTGGATAACTTGAGATTAGTTACTCATTTAAATTCATTAAGTTATACCCTCACATTAAAGTGAAGTTATCTCGCTCTGGGGATGAGATAAATTAGTACCACCAATAATTAAGACCAGCTAATTTTGAATTCTCTATCGAATGAGCCCAAGATCGTTTGAATTGGACAACTTTAACTGCCAAGATATTGATTTATATTTATTTTAATTAAAATTAATATTCCAAATTCAAATGTATTCCTACAATAATGAGATTCTTCCACTAAGTAAATTCTTATAATAATTTTGCTTAAATTTTATATAGTAATTGCAGAATCAGCACTTTCTGGTTAGGATAAAATAAGAATCTAAGATGAGCGATACAACTCTGAACTTACAAAAACGCAAAATAACTCAGACTAGTACCCTAGATACCGTACCCCCTTAAACCTCTAATCCGAAGATACTCAAAGAAACAAAGAGCCTTCTTTTCAAAGTTTTTCAAGGAACAATTACAGATAGAAATAAACAATGACTACAGTTCATTAAAATAGAAGAAAGATACCATTAAATCAGCAATTTATTAATGAGAGCTAGTTAGTAGAAGAGAAGTCTAATCGAGATTAGTTTAGCAATTTTGATTCTATAAACAATTTTATCAAAAGAAGGTAGAATTAAAGCTAAATGAAAGAAGGCAATAACAGAAACCATAACTAAATTTAGTCAATGTCTCGAGACTTAGAGAATAAACTTAAAACTTTAAGAATATTGCAAGCATATATAATTTGAAATTATTAACTAAATTTATCTCTTCTCTTGATCGACCAGTAACAAATATGATAGTCTAGCAAAATTTTGAAAATTGCAATATTATCTATTAACCATAAAAATAATCCTACCAATCTGGTTCAGCTGTAAACTTTTAAAAACAAAATTTAAGCAATTTTAGAACATAAAAGTAATCTAAGAACCAGAATGTATAGTCACATATTAAAACTCATTATTTAATCAATCCAAGTCTCAACCCTTCGAAGAACATCACTGAGCTAATGATGAATTAGAGTGTAAGAGGACGACCCATAAAACATTTCCTTCAGCTAGTCAAAGGGGATATACAAAATAATACCATCAATGACTAGAGTTAATTCTCAAGAAACAACAAATTAAGTGAGAGTAGCTAGAAATTAAACTAAAGTCAAAAGATTTATGGAAGGTAGATTTCACCACGTAGAGATGAATTGTTTAACTAAACTTTTCAAGAATTCAAGTCAAACAAGAACTATGTCCCTTATTTCGTTATAGATCCTCCAAAGTTTCAAACTGACAATAAATATTACTACAATTCCTAGTAAACTAATTAGACATACAGAGGTTAGAGTAAATTTGCTACAAACTCACAAAGCAGAGATTTCTAGCTGAATAGTAATAGATAAAAGTAAACCAATGACTGGGCTTAAACTTAACTTTTCTAAATTGTTTAGTAAAATAATTAGCTTCCTGGTTTCAATTCAAAGAGCAATTTAAAGTACTTCACTTTAGATTAAGCCAAAAGATTTCTACAGGAAATTTAAGAGAGACAAGCTGCTTATGATAATAAGGAAATATTACAGCCTATTATGAATAAAGCGTTAAAGACATTGGAACTAATATAAACCAAGTCATTAAATTAAAAAATTCGTAAAGTAATAATGATAAATATATTTTATTAAACTTGAAATAGTTTTTCTTTGAATTTCTTTCAATCCTAGGAAAAAGTTAGATAATTAAAAAAATCAATAATAAATTTTAAATAAAAACATTACAATTACTCTTTTGATATTTTGTTTACAAATTGAGGTATTATCTCGAAATGAATTTATAAGATAAATTTGAAAAATTGTTAAAAGAACAAAAACTTAGTCATTTCTCCCCAGAGTAAAAAACTAAAAGCTCTTATTTTTCAAACAACACAGCAAATTCAAATAAGAAATTTAATTCTCGCACTATATCTCTTGATTCAGTTTTGTCTTTACTCATCAGAATAAAATTGGCACTCTAGGGTAGAAAAGCGCTTGGTGAATGTTTTAAGCAAATCATAAGATTTTAATAGCTAAGTTAGGATATCAAAGAATTGATGCGAACTAGTTTAGATGTATCTCTAGATGATTTCTAGAAAGTCTTGGAAATGAGAGAGATGGCTTAAGAATATCAAGTTTTCTCGCATAACCTATTATTAAACTTGAATTCTTTATTAATGGAAAATATTAAAAAAAGAAAAATTTCTTAAACTCATTAAATCAAAAACATTGCCTATTCTAAAGGCTGCAATAAAAATTCAAAATCATTCATCTTTCTATTAATCTTTCAATTATTGATGGAATATTATTATAAACTTATCTTAATAAAATCGAGGATATTTGATTATAATTTACTCCTAAGTAATGTACAAATTTCATCTTTTGGATGATGAAATAAACCCATGAAAATAATATTAAACATTTGCAAATTTTTTATCTCACTTTTCATTTACTGAAGATGAAACCAGAATTTTTATTATTTATAAAACTTTTATAAATTTATAAAGTTTTATTAAATTTTATTTTCCAATAATTTATACTCTAACAATATTTATTATTTTTCAATTATAAATTCAAGGTCAAATTTAAATGAAATTATTTTGGATATTTTATAATTATAAAGTTTTTATATGAATTTTATTTAAATAATAATATATTTCCATTTTAATTTAAATTATTATTTATTTAGCAATAATTGAAACAATTTAAGATCTAAAGAATAAACATAACTTATATAAGACGATCTTTGCTTTTGAGAGAAAAGATTACATAAAATATATCAATTAAAAAAGAGAAGAAATAAGGAATCTGGCATCAGTATTTGAGCATAAATGATTAATGAATGAATTTACATGTATACTTTATTTTATTATATTCAAGATAGATTAATCAAATTACAATATTAATGAGTATTCTTATCGCAAGGAAGAGGTTAAGAAAATATAAATTATAAATAAATATAAAATTGCAATTTTAATGTTAAAACGATTAATATAAATGCAAATATTTGCAAATATTTCTATATTTTTGGGTAGTTATTTATTTATAATTATATTTAGGAAAATCTAATTAATAAAACCATCCTATAATCACCCTCTTCATATACAATCCATTCATTCTTTGAATTCAGTAGTTAGAATTAAATAAATTAGAATGCAATAAAATAGTATCAACCAATTCTAATAGTCAAGATAATTCCCATAATTAATTGATTCAAAAGTATTGCTATAAAAAAAATTATAAAATGAATTTTTAAATATTAATATACATTTGCCAATATTAGAGCATATCTAAATTGTGTAAATCAATTGGAATCAATAAATTTTCAAAATTAAAATGTAAAATATAAAGAATTTAGATAATTCTAACCCCTTAATATCTCAATAATCTCAGAATTAATAGCAAAATGGTGGCTTAGAAATCAATCCTGTACTTAGTAGCACTACAATTCCTTAACAAAATACAAAGTCGTTTAAGATTTAAGAGCCAGATTTTAATCAGCTAGACTTACTGTTAAATAACAAACCTAGAGAATCAAGTGTCCTTTAATTTTCAAAGTAGAATTAATACGTCTTGAATTAAAAACCAAAAAGTAGCAATAACTTCAATGGATTCTAAAAGCCTCAAATGTAAAGCTCTTAAACAAACTTCAGTCAACTAAATCTCTCTATAAATAGTAATCCATCATCAATGATTCAGAGTAATATGCCTTTGTAGGGATCTATTTCCAAGCCAAAATATACTGAAATGCCCTAAATATACAATCCAAACAAAAATATAAGTTAATCATAGAGCAACACGATGTATTAAACGAATGATAATGAATATTAGTAAAATCTACATGGGACAGGGCTTTTGAGCTAATTAAACAAACCATCGAACAGCTATTTATCAAATAATTCTTCCGAGAGTGAAATTCAAATTTTAGGGGACAATAGTTCTACGATTTCTTTGTTTAATGAGGCTAAAAATCAAATTGATCAAATGAGAAACAGCTTTGAATTTAACAGTGAAAGGCAGTCTTAATCATTATTTTAGGAACAAAGCGGCAATATCTACAATCAATAAAATTTTCAGAAGAATAACTTTTAAAATTCAAGTAACCCTTCGTTTTATCAATAAATTTAACCTTAGTGGAGTGCTTTTAGTTATTAACCTACATCAATTGATCAAAATACAAATTCTAATTAAGAAGTGTATAATGAAAATTTGTAAAGTTCTGCCTTAGGTATAAATCCTGAAGAAGCAGCTTAGAATTCAAGTATGTCGAGATTTGCAATGTCAATGCTAAACCCAAAAATTTTCGACAATTAAAATTATAAGCGAAAAAAGAGTCAAGATAAAGGAACTCCTTAAAACAATTCATCAGATCTTTCAAATTTTGGTTGTACCACTTCTACCTAGATTTCATAAAATGTAGTTCTATCTGGTACAAGTTAACAAAAGAATAGTGTCTAAAATAGTCAAGTATAATCATAGCAAAGTAGTAGGACCAAAATAAATAATAGCAAATAAAATTATGCGCATCCAAGTCTTAACACCTAATCAAGTTATTCAAGCTTTAATTGTGATTTGATAATAAGTAAAGCTTAAAAAGAAATGCTTCAAAATTTTGGTTTCTAAAATTTCAATATGCGCAAGGAAGAAAGATTAAAATAGAATTAACTTTAGTAGATAAGTTCTTAATAGAGTCAACTATATAAACAAATTAGACATTCATACTCATCTTGGGATAATGTATCGAGGAGAGAACTTGTTGAGTTTGGTTTTACCCAAGATCTAGAGGTTATTAGAGTTAGTAGAAATTTCAAAACTGCCATGGAATGGTGTATTGAGAAAGATCTTTTGCCTTCTAAGAGAGTTTGCAAGATGTGCACAACTGTCATGAAGATAGTAAGAAATACCCATTAAAATGCAGATGGGTATGCTTTTAGGTGTCCTAACTTAGAATGCAAATTTAAAATGTCTATGAGAAAAGGAACAGTATTTGATTGCTCTAAACTCACCATTATGGAAATGATGAGGCTAATTTTTCACTACTTTATCAGAAATTATAACGCTACACAAGCTCATTTAGAATTAAGAGAGATGATAAATGATAGAATTAATCCTTACGGAGTACCAGGTACTAAATTCAAGCATGAAGATGACATTTACAGAATCAATTACAAGAGCGTCTTCACTCTTTTCAAATTGGCAAGAACATAAATACATGTGTGGACTTAAAATTTGTATAGGAGAACTAAACTAGGAAAATTTGGCAGAGCTGTCGAGATAGATGAATCAGTTTTTGCTCACCACACTCAAGATGGGAAAAAGGAAAAAGTTTGGGTTTTAGGATTTTATGAGAGAGGTACAAAAGAGGCTAGAGCGATTCATGTGAAAGATAGAACTGAAGAAACACTGACTTAAGTAATTTTAGAAAATGTGGAAGAAGGAGCTGAAATATTCACTGATTTTTGGAGAGGATATAATGGCCTAAAATATTACTATAAACATAGAGTAGTGAACAAAGCTATGAAAGGATACGGTACCTCTGAGTTTTAGACTACTAACAGAGTTGAGGGCTTATGGGCTGCAATTAAAAGATTTTTCTAAGTTTACTCATGCTTTAATCATCCTTACTTACAACAGTTTCTAGACGAAGCAATATGGAGAAGAAAGTATAAATCTTACAAAGATAGAATAAACTTTCTCATACAGTTAAATACTTACTTCAATTTTAGATCAGAGAGTGAAAATCATTTCGAAGAAACTTATTTAATGTATAATCAGGCACTCTCGGAAAACTATAACAATGCAAAATAAAAAAATTAGAGCGTAAATGGTCGAAATTTTATCTCAAAATACGATGAAGTGTATTAAGATTGCGATTAGCTAAATTAATACTTAAATGAGAAGATCTAAGATCCACTCTCCCTTGTGAAATCTCTACTAGAAGATTAGAAAATTCCTAAATCCCTACAAAAGACAGAGGACGATGGCAGCATTATAATGGAGTCTAATTGTAGCGGTTTGCTATTGGATGTAGAAGAAATTGATGAAGATGAGTTTGGGGATTATGATCCAGAAATTAATATTGAAAACAATATTGAATGAATAATACGAAAGGTTAATTAATTCTCTTATTTCATTTAATATTAAACTTTTACTATTTAAAATTAATCTACCCCTGTCATTATGTTGCCAAATTAAAAGAAGTTAATAGTCGTATTTATCAAATTTAAATTTATGATTATTATGAAGTATTTCCTAAGAAATCAATACCAATAGTATCATTTAAATCTTCCTCATAGTCAATCCATGAATACCACTATATCTCTGGATCAAGCTTACCTAGCTTGATTACCTATATCTCATTCATTTTTTTAACATCTTGAGACTATTCTAACAAATCATTCTTTAGCTCTTCTTATATAATGTTCCCATTTTTAATAACATTTTCAAGTTTTAACTCTTCAATTTAATGGCTTTAAGAAGGCTTTTATGATTCTTCATATAGATTAATTTCGTTTTTATCAATTATATCCTTGCAATATCGCAACTGTTACGCTATTTCATTAACTTACTTGCGCATTTTTTCGACTTGTTCATCATATTACCCATGTTTCTTAATCAATTTTTTCAGTTCACTGTTATATCTACTCCTAAAATGTAGCACATATTCATATAAATACCTGATCTTAGAACTTAATTTAACTTTATCATTGTTAAATTTCTTTTCACTTGCATTCAACCTAAAGAGCTTTTGCTAATAAATTACATCTTAATAATTGAGATTTTGAGAAAGCTGCTCTCTTTAAGCTTCGAAAATTTTCTGTATTTTATATATGTTAATATAGTCTTCAATTAATTCATCTAAAACTATAATACCTGACATGGCTTTATATACTTCATTTCTCCTGGTCTGTAGGGTAAATTACTTTACATCTACCTTGTTTGCACTCAACAATTAATTAAAATTGTATGATATTAAAGAATATATGATGAGATAAGCTTCGTTTAATGCTTATACTTAAAAAACAATGGAACTTCATTAAGAATAGGTATGTTAAGCTAAATCTATTGCAAATCATCAATAAAGTAATCCAGCACATTTTTCTATTAAATTTAAGAATCTCGCCTATACTATAGAAACCCTTCACCCTATTCATTGATTAGACTACTAAATTAATCCAGTTTATATCCTTGTAACCTAAATTGATTGTATATTTCATGCAATTTAGTAAAATTTGATTGATAGAAAAGTGTCAAATCAGCCCATAGAAAGATCAAATATAGGGCTTAGTGCTCGAATTGAGTGTGAATTGAGGAATAAAGCAGTTTTGAAAGGGTATGTAAAGTTAGCAGTGAAGTTTGCTTGTTCTAAAAAGAATGGGTTAATAAATACTATTTTTGATTTATAAATTATTCTTTTGTAAATAACTAGAGATCTATCAACAAATAATGATGGAAAAAATTTTCATTTAAATATTACCCTAGCAATAGCTTATTAAATGCAATCAAGTAAGTCTTCATGATTTAACATTTTCTCAATTATTTTAATGTTCATAGTTGAAATAGTCAGGCAATATAAAATCTATATGTTAAATTAAAAAGAATTAATACATTTGAGATGACATACATTTACAAAATCGATCATTTTCTAGATATCTAGTGACTCAAAAACTATTCTTGAATTGCTCAGTATATTTTTCAGCCTACAATACAAAGTTTTATAATTTTATGTTAAAGGAATTAGTTTTTCCCTCTTTCCTTGACAATTTAATCAATAGTAATTATATTAACTTAATCACTCTTGACTTACTCTTTAGTATCAAAGTTCACTCTAAATGCGATCATGTAACTGGCTTGGAGTTTTTGAGAGTGGGATTTAATCTCAAAAATATAATCAATCAGTTGGACAACTGACTAATCTTTCAATTTTTAGTCTATCTCATTTTCATTTACTATCATTTTAAAAAATTTTATTGATTTTTATTATTTAAACTCAAATGTTTAACTTTGAAGTTAATTCTATTTCAAATTTGGAAATACTTCTTAATAAGAACATATGAAAGTAAATTCATTAAAAATGAAAGGGTTTTAGAAAAAAAGATTAATAATTGATAGTGATTTCGATAGCTTTTCCAAATGTAAATTGAATAATAAATAAATTAGCATATTTATCATTGATCTCCACCTAACAGTCTATTATTCTTCTTTTGATATTTATTTACTTTTTTACTATTATCTTCTTCGTCATGTCCGTTATTAATTAACTTGAAGTAAATAAATGTATTGCTTATGTATATATATATAACATAAAAATGCATTATCATCATCGTTTTCAAGTGTTGGGAAGTTCTAAGTAGTCTTTTTCTTCAAAGCGTGACTTTTATTAATTTATTATTTCTCAGAGGTTATAGACATAACTCTTACACCACCTCCCATATTACTGTTATTCATTTAATTGTACTGATTTTATATAATTATTTAGTACATTAATAAATTGTTAAAAAGGACATAAAAATATTAATACAATATTTGATTTTGAGGGTTCATTTGATTATTAAAATGTTCTTGGGCGTTTTAAACCAACTTGACTTTCAGACATAAAATTGGGAAAACTCCATATATAAAGAAACTTAGTAAGAGGCAGGGAAATGCAAATTGAAAGAAATACTTTGTTGGCTCATCATTTGAAGGGATCTTTTAGTTAAAACATATAATATTTCATGAAATAAAGAGCTATTTTTATAAGAAAATAGTATTTAGTCAAACACCTTGCAAAATTATATATACAAGGGATCAATTAAAAGAGCAAAAATACTCCAATTGCAATTCCACAACCTACAACACCTCTAATTACCCTAAATAATAGTTTTGTGTGAACCCAGTCAAGGCAGTCTACATGCACTAAACTATATGAAGTGCCAAAGCCCATTCCAGTGATATAGAACAAAATACTAGTATAGAAAAATGTTTGATCCAAACCTAAGCGATTATAATAAATATTAATCTATTCAATAATTGACAGTATGAAATGTTAATTATTGGAGGACTAGAGCAGTTAATTTTTGCATTCGTGATTAGGCTCACTGGCATTGACAACCCAAGTTTAAGGCATTGTCCACTAGTCAAGTTCACAGTTGTAGTAAATCATGGCTACAACAAAAAGTCCTATACAAAGGAAGAATAGGTAAAATTTGTACTTTCTGGAAGATTACACAATAAAACCAGTCTTTTCACACATCCTGTGTATCTCTGTATCAAAGTTAGAAATTATAATAAAATTAAAAATATTTCATAATACGCTTACTTTAAAAAGTTCATGCACAGCACAAGATAGATTAGTCCATACAGCATACCAATAACATTCTAGTATATATAAATAGTCCCTGTGTATAATCCACCAATAGTAATCCAAACACCCATCACTGCTAAAAATCCAAAGAGCGAGTACACTAGTGTATTATTGACTCTTTCTGCATATTTCATGCAGTACATGATGATGTTGTAAGCCCAGAAGAAAGTTATGATATACAGATGATAGCCTGGGCCAGCGAAGTCAAATGCACATTCATACCCAATAATATCTGGATTTATCCAAAAAGGTCTTCCGTCTTTGTATAGTAGTTTCAGGAAAGTAATTATGTAGAGTCCAAAGCATGTCATAATTGAACTTTTGAAAGCAATCAAACTATCAGTAGAGAGATATAGGAAAAACATAAAGAAGCAAGTGGATTCAGGTCTCACTAAAATCAGAGGAATATTCATAAAAACCTTAATTCCATGAGAATCACCGAATGCTTTTTAAATTGCCACAATTACATCTCCCTCAGCGTCTTATAGTACATTTTAAACGAATATCTCTAGAGGAATGATTATAATGGCCAAAGTGATTGATATAATTTTAATCAAGTTGGAAGTCCTATACTTTTCAAACTTAACCGTGTGTCCAAACCTCCTCTTCGACTCTCTGTTCATTTTCTTGCGTTTAATATCTTAGTCTTCCTCATCGTCAGAGAAAACATTCAATTATTTTTCAGTCTTAGGAGGTTCAATAAACTGAGTCTTTTTCTTTGGCGATTTTTCTGCTGCGTTTTTCAAAGCTGTGTTGTTTTTGTCTGGACTGCTATTTTACTTTTTATCTGACTTTATAATAGAGGAAGTCTTTTTATGCTTTTTGTGGCTTGTTCTTTCGTTGTCATTTGAGAGGAGACTGTCTTTTTTATCATCGAGATTATAGGCCTGTTCTGAATCAGAGTCATGGTCGTTCATTTCTATTTTATAATACTCTAAAATTTATATAAAAATAGTCAGCCCATATATTTATGCAACAGATTAAACTATATCTACATACAATTTTGGTTTTAAAATTTTTACTGATTAAAATTGTCCATTTTTTCCAAACAATGCCTAAATAAGGCATATTTTTAATATTTTGCAATAACTTATTTAAAAATATTACTTCAAATAAAGTTTAATATTAACCATAATCACCCCCTAAATTAATCAATAAAAAATTCTACTAAATAACATCCCAATAAACAATATAAACTCAACATTTTGAGATGATTAAGAAGATAAAATATGCATTAATAAATAAACCTTAATTAAGTTGAGACATTTTTAAATTGGCATTCTTTTTACTCATTTCTTTCTCTTTTAGGTAGTTGCTTCATCGTCTTCGTCGACTTCGTTGTCTTAATCGAGTACTTCCAACCAGTATTAAGCCTTCTCCTTAAGCTTCTTGAGAGCCTCGATGACTAGTACCTCGGGTGGGAGTATGCCAACTGATTCAACATGAAATTCAAATCTATCCTTGATTTTACCGAGATCTATTCTCTCTCTGAATTTCTCTGGTCTGATGCATTCTCTGCAAGTTGTGCATTTTCTCACATCTCCAACTATTGCTCTCTCTGTAAAATTTTATTAGAAAATGTGATAAATGAAATGAATAACTTACTTCCTTTCTTGCCGAGGTCTTCAATATCATAAACACCAGTAGGGCATAGGTTCTTTAATTCAACTGCTTCCTCATTCATAATGTCTTGAGTAATTTTGATATCTGGAACTAATCTATAGAATGCTGTTGACACTGGAGACCATTTGGCGTGAGTTTTACCGATTCCCTTCTCACAGATTAACTCCATTTCAATTTCTTGGCCAGGTCTTAATTTAGCGATCAATCACATAAACTCATTTAAAGATAAATATCAAAAAAGATATTAAAGATGGATTTATAGTCGCTTATATTTAAATAAGGAATATATCATCGAAGAGTGGCTTAATTCCATCAACGCCGAATTTTTATGCTTAATTGCCAACTGGAATCCATTTTAGTTAACCAGACAAGACATTAGCATTGTTGTATAATTTCTCCTCATCAACTGTATTATTGATGATAACTGGTGCTCTTGGGTCTTTCTTAGTACATCTCACATGAAGCTTAAATCTCAAACTGTCATCCTCTGTGTATGTGTCTTGTTGCTCAATATAAAATTATAGAATTTTAAATTTTTATCAAGAAATATACTCACCTTAGTCGTTCTCAAGAGTGCTCTTTTCATGGAATTCGAACTGCCTTGGATCCGCTTTAATAGGGATAAGTCCCATTCTATGTGCTAAATTTTCATCTGGAATGATGGATGTATTCTGCCACATGTTAACTTTCTCAATGGCCATTGTTGGAATCTCTGCGATTAAAATACGTCTAAGAGCGTTTGCAAGGGGAGGCTCAACACCTATCAAATCGAAAATAATCTCCTCGTCATCTAACTTCAAAATCTCAATGTTGCTGTTCTCGATAAAGTCCTTCAAGCTAACCTTGTCCAACTCTTTGGTAGTGGCACTAAATGAAGCTGGGTGTTCAAAGGTGGAAGCCTAAAGAAGAAATTTAATATCATAGGATTCTTAGGTTTAGAGATTGAATTGACGAAAGCTTGTAGCTTTATGGAAAATAGCAATAATTTACTTACATTGTCGATACCATAAGTCTTGACTATAGCTCTCTTTTTCATTTTATCTACAAAAGTTTTCTCATCTTCAGATACCGATGAAATGTCTTCCTATTGCTTCTTAGCTGAAGATTATAAAAATTAAAAATGTTAAATGTAATTAAAACTTTTAGATTACTTAGTTCCTGACTTAGATCTAGCTGATTTTTTACCGTCCATTATATATATTTATATTTTACTAATTATTAAGTCTTATTGTATATTTATTATTAATTATAATGCAAATTCCTGCCTTCACTTAGCTTTAATATATTTTTAAGCCTATCATTAAACTATTTTGACTTTTATTAGGTAATTTTATTAAAAGATTTATTTTATAATTATTTGCGATTTAATCACAATGGAAGCATAATACTAATCTGAATATGACGAAATTCAATGTATTGGAAGAGGAAATTTCGGTAAGTTTATGTGAATTAATATTCTATTAAAATTCATCAATGATGTTTGTTACATTTGGAGTGAGATATTTACATGTTGAAATTAGGTGCTGCATATTTGGTTAAGAATAAAGCAGAGAACAAGGAGTATATTGCTAAGAAAATTTTATTGGGAACTATGATTAAAAATGAATAAGACTCAGCAATGAATTCAAAATTGAGTATATTTAAAGTCATTTGTTAATAATCACTTAGTTGATTGTTAAAATAAAGTATAAAAAATAACATAGCAATGATGGAAGTAAATTTATTGAGAGCTCTGAAGCATCCAAATATCGTGGATTATAAAACTAGTTTCATATCACAGGGGATGTTGATTATTGTCATGGAGTATTGTGAAGGTAAGGATTTTTAATGTTTCCATTTTTTGCAAAGAAAATCTAATGCAATTTTTGCAATTGCTCTTTTCTTAATAAAATGTTCACCACATATGGGTTATTAATAGATTATTATAGTTGGTGATCTATCATTCCACATCAAAAGAAAGTTGCAAAAGAACGAGCATTTTACTGAGACAGAAATCTTCAATTGGTTTGTACAGCTGTGCTTGTCACTTGAGTATATTCATGGACGCAAAGTCTTGCACAGAGATCTCAAATCTTAGAATATATTTTTGACTGGAAACAAAAGGTTTTATAGATAACCAGTAATGATTTAATTGCTTTTTAAAAGTACTTTTAACAACACAGTTAAATTGGGAGATTTTGGTATCTCAAAAGTGCTTGAGAACACAAACGGAGCTGCTATGACTGTTGTGGGTACCCCCTATTACATGTCCCCAGAAGTCTGTTAAAACCATCCTTATACTTTCAAGAGTGATGTGTGGGCACTAGGTTGTGTACTTTATGAACTGTGTACTCTTAAGCATGCTTTCTCCGCAGACAACTTATTAGGATTGGTGTATAAAATTGTGCAAGATAAGTATGATCCAATTCCAGCACACTACAGTTAAGATTTGTAAAATCTAATCAGTATGCTTCTCAATAAAAATGCTTAAGAGAGACCATCTGTCGCACAAGTGCTATAAATGCCCATTAATAATGTTCATTATCTTCAATTTTCATTGGCAAAATTAACATTTATTTATGTCTTATAATATTAGTTGAGTAATTGTGAGACAGAAGATGCAAGATTTCGTAGCATCAGGAGGTTCAACTTTGGAAGCCTCAAAACCTGTTTATGTTCGTAATGCTCCCCTCGTAGTCTAAGCTCAAGTATAAATCTAAGGAGGTCAGGATCCATACGCTGGTCTAACTCCAAAAGAACGTATAGCAAGAAGAAAGGAAGAAGAAATTAAAAGGAAGTAAGAGGAGCTTTCAGCACATACTAAAAACGCTGTGAACAATTATCAGTTCTCCAAATAAATGCAATACAATTAATTGCATTCCAGCATTAAAGGGACTCAGAGATTTGATCAGACTGTTATTCACAATAAACCTGCTGCCACTGGTCAGTTTGAATAAACTGCATTCCATAACCCAGTATAATAATAACAGCCATCTCTATAAGCATCATAAAAGTTCGATGCAAATGATAGATTCGAAGGTACAGAGTTTTCCGTAAACGATCGCACTCTAGAATTCTCTCAAAGTCTTGGGACTCAAATGAGCGGGATGAGCCTGAATGATAGCCCCAACAAATTCAATAGTCCATCAACCTAGAGCTCATTCAACCCCAATCCCTCAAGCTACGAAGATAGAGTCTTGAGTGGAAGCGGAAATTACGATTTAACAATGGCTAGCAATGAGTTTGACATTGAAGAGGACTTAGAGGAAGTCGTAGAGGCAAAAGAAGACAAGCAGTAACTCAAGGAAGTTGTAAAGAACTATCTGAGAATTCTAAGTGGAGTCATTGAGGAACCCGAGGAAGAGCTGGTTTTATAGTCAAGAATGAGCTAAGAGACAGCTTTGAAATAAGAAGCAAAACAAACATTAGTTGGAAACAAAAAGCAATATATAATGAAATCATAGTTAGTAGCTCATTTAGGCTTAAAAATTTATTGATCAAAATTGTTAGTAGAAAACTTACAGAGAAAAGTTAAATTTTTAAAAACTAGGACATTTTTATATTATGAACGGACTAGGATAGGACGTTTATTAAAGAATGTACGAGTTCTTGAAATTCAATCGCAGAAAGGGTACAAACGAAGAAGACTTATACAGAAATATAAGGCAGATGCTTAATAACGATAGGCGTATGCTGACCCTGGTTTTCGAATTAGATGGCTTAGTATTTATGGAGCTGTAGAACGAAATGTGAGATACTTTAGATTATAAACTTAAAATTAAAGAAAGCTAAATATAGACATAGCAAAACTTAAATTCATATTAAAAATACATTTTACAAATAATTCTTTCAAAATAATTTATTTAAAGAGGTTTTTTGATAGGATTGACAATTCTTGAGTTTGAGAATCAAATTTACATAATGATTTTCAGAATTTTTTTTTACCAAATTCAAAATCACCTTAGATATATTTTATTAATAGGATCGTTTATATATTGATTTACATCTTGAATCATATCAGGCAACTTCACGTTTAATATATCTCTGCACATTCATTAAAATACACACATTATATAATTTGAAGAATTAAATCTAATAAAATTTTTGTTGATTGTGATCTTATTGCTAAAATAGATTTTATCCCAACATTTTTCTTAAATTAAAATTATATATAATCAGTCTCTTTATAATATCATCAAAAGCTTTGTACTTTTCTCCAAATTCATCTTTAATATACCAACGCCTTTCTAACTCGTAACCTTAACTTAACTTCTCATTAATTTCATGTCTTTCATCTTCCTATCTCTTATATAGATAGTCATCGTCTCTTTCGAATTCATTCATTAAATCTCGTAGTTCTGGAATTTTAATAGTAAAAGGCATTTCATCAAGGCCTTCGTTGCCATTCCATTAAAATTTAAAATTAGTTTTTATATGAACGAAAATTACTTGGATTTGTTGATTTAATACGAAATCAAATGCTTAATTTAAATTCTCATCATCAGCTTATTGCATATAATCAGTTTTTACTGGTTAACTCATTGAATTAGGTACTTAATACATAAATTCTATGCAAGCTTGTCCGTTCTATACATTTTTCCGATGTCTATACCCGACTATGCTACTCTACGACTGCTGCTAGACTTACTAGAGCTATTTCTTATACTGATAATTGTAACTTAAATTTGACTATTACTCAGACTGATTGTTAAAATTGAATCCTATATCTCTTGCTAAATTAGATTGGTTATTTGCAAACATGGTGGGTAGTTGCTCCAGCAAGCGAACCCCAAAATTTCCAGGCAGCTGACTAGTCTCAACGTCAAGTGTATTTATGAAAGTACCACCTACTGTCTTATTTAAGTTTACTATTGTGTAGCCTGGATATGGCAACTATAATTAGGACTAATCCGTGGATAAATCGAGTTAGAGTTGTGAATAATATTGATTATGATTAAAGTCATGTTTATTGTTACGAAGGTACAATTCATCTCTGACTTCTGTTCTTTGTCTCTCTAATGGGAATACATGATAATCACTATCAACTTAGAAAAAAATTAAAAAGCTATATTGATTTCTACTTCAGACTATCTAGTAAGAGCAAGATAATTCCTGAGTTAAGGGTGAAACATCAAAATTAGATCTATATCATAACCTAGAGGTTTTAAGAAAGATCTTGGCATAAAAACTATAGCACCAGAAATCATTGACTGCTAAAACTGCAAAACATTCTATTAGAGTATAAACTGTTAATTCTCTTCTTCAATGTCTTTTACTTAATTATTTCTCATTACATGTTGCTGCTACTTTCCAGATCTTTACTCAAACAATATAATTTCTAGCATTGTTTCACCTGATCTTTAGCGCAAAATACTTTCATATTCACACCCTGGTCTGTATATAACATCTGTGCAGATATCATCGTACAAGCTAAAATGTGGTTGTGGAAATTTTAATATAAAATTTAATCAATCATAATTATCAATAATTACTGATTATATAAATTTCTAGTACCTATAGTACTCATAATCAAGTTAATCCACGCTTTCATATGGCATAAAATCATCAAAATTAATGGGAGGTGTACTTTCCAAACTCTCCTTGAGAGTTTCCAGACAAAACTCGTATTCAATGGGAAGCTTCATTTAAGCCAGTTGTATATTGTTTTCTTAGAAATTGAAATGAAACTTAACATTTTTAATGTCCTCCTCATTATCTTCTTCTTTCAAACGAATGTTTTGAGCTGTCTTCCAATCTTCTGCGACCATGCGCTTCACATCATCTCTTGTCTTTATGTTTTCATTTTCAAACCTACCTTTGATTTAGATTATACAAATACATATGTTAGTCATTCTGATTTAAAATTTTGATTTTTGTTAATCTTTTACCAGCACGCATGCGAATGATTAGCCTATTAGAAGCTTTTAAGAATACAGCTACAAGCCTCCTTCTCATATGAAAGAAATTTGTCTCAAGAGCCTCCCATCTTGGCCTCTCAAAAAGTTCCAGATCTCTTTCAATTATAACTCAATCTTCATCTATAGCAGGTGCAAACCTCTAGATGTCTTTATCTCTCTATTTTTCTAGTATCGAATTAAATTCTTTAATTTATTTCTAAATAAAGAAATTTATATCTGTATAATAAAGCCAAATTTATGAGGTCATTTCTATCAGTTTTAACTTTTCTTACATATTCCTCGTTAGCAGGAGGATCTCCAATGCATTAAAAGAACTTAGAGTATTTATCTCTTTCTAAATCTTCCAGTCTCTTATATTCTCTCAAGAAATTTTGAAGGTATAAGGGTACAGTCGGATTTTTCAACATTTCTAGCATTTCATCATAGTCTTCATCTTCATTTTTTACACCAACTTTAAAATAAGTATTTGTGATAATTTTTGGCTTTTACTCATTCCAATCATTTTTTTTAACTTGCTACAGTTACAATCTAGCTATTCCATCATGCTGAAGTTTATCAAGTCTAATCCCAGCTTTACTAGAGCTTCGCATTTCATCACGACTTTACGGTCGATCAGAGATGGTAAACTTGCCTCCCCTTGTCTTTCTCAAATCATATTCACTTATCTTTTTATTCGCATCACTGTGCATTTGATTACCGGAACTCTATCGATTTTCTATTTTCTACAGTGCAGCTCTCACGTCTAACTGTGATGGCAGAGCATCTCCCTTAATTTTACAAATAATAGGATGATTGTTGAATTCGTTAGTAGTGAATTTCACTAAACATTCCGCTCTTGTGAAGGTAGTAGGGGTATAGACTATATCTATGTAGGTTGTCTCTAGACCTGGGATGTTTCCACTCAAAGGCCTAATATATACATCTGTGTTATCTTGGAGCACTTCTATGTCATATTTGAAACTTATGGGGCAATTGCTCTCTATCGCGATAGTCTTCACTTAAAAGAAATTGATTAGATAAGGGAATTTATTTGATGTTAATTTGATTGTATTAAACTACTGTAAAATTTTATTACCTGCTTGTAAGTATTGTCAACTTTCAGGAAAGAACCCATATCGATAAGTGTCGGAAATATACCCTCTTCCAAGGATTTCTTGTTATTATAGTATTTATAAATTGTATTGGGAGATGCTAATTAAAGAAAAAAAGAGTAATAAATTTATGGAATATTGATAACAGGGAAAGCATGCAGAGGGATGAGTATCTTATCGCTTTCGCAATGTATTCTGATAAAGTCATAGTAATACTTATACTCATCATTTGGAGTGAACTACACATATATTTCTTCAGCTACTCCAGCTGGGATTACACTCTTCTTGCTATAAATCCTAATGAATTTAATATGAATTGAACTATAGTAATAACGAATCAATATAAAAAAGCGATAATAAATGTTATCAATTTTTCACATTAAAAATAAATTTAACTATTTGACATCTATCTTATTTGATAAAAAATAAAAATTACTTGAGATAAATTAATTTCTATAAAATTTTAAATAATTTATCATTATACTTTCTATAATTTTTAATATTTAATTGTTTTCATTATTTAATTTAATTCTTCAAGAGTTTTATTTGATTTTAAAATTAGCACTTGCTGGCGGTAAAATGGTCAATCTTTGAGGCATGGGAGAATTATTAATTAAGCGCAGTCTTTGAGTGTGAGTTTTAAGAATCTCAAAACCTCGAAAAAAGAGTTCAGAAGGATGAGCTGCAAAGATACCGTACTGTCCAACAGGCTGGTAAAAATCTAAAAATAATTATTTAAGTCTATTATTGCCAAGCTAAGAATCATCAATCTAATAACATTGCAGAAAATGAGTTTGTTATAATAAAAAGAATGGGATAGCTCTAGATTACATCGTATACTTGATAAATTAAATCATACTTACTTTGCAAAAGTTAAGATTCTAGTTTTGCTTCATTAAGTCTCTTCTGCAATCGATTTACAAATTTACTCTCATTTTCAAGATTTTCAGTATTATCCAGGCCATCATCGAAATCTACATTTGTTGACATTTTGAATTTTATATTATAATTTATAATTCAAAATTTTGTAAAATTGATTAATTATTATCTATTTTAAATAATCTTATGCTAATTGGTGAAAATTATCATAATAAAGATAATTTTTTAGTTTTTTATAAAAATGTGGGCTATTAATAATAAATTAAAATCCCTCAATTTAATATTATCTCGTGATCACTGCTTAGTCCTCTGACTGTTTTTCTTAGTAATACTATATGTCCGCTGATATTTGAGACTATTGCCAAGAGCAGCTCCAATTTTACTATTGATCTTCTTCCTCTCATTATCCTCTCCATATACATCGTCCTCCTCACTGCTTGAGTGTTCCATTTCAATCTCAGGGACTTAATAACGATTTTTAATCTCAGCCATCAAATCTTTCACTGTTTTCTAATCTTAGAAGTTCTTGTCTCGTTCCTGGCTTGGTTTAGATTTCTGCTCTATTAACTTGCATCTATCACTAAATTAAGTTGGAGAGAGATACCATTTTGTAAAGAGTTTCTGTTTTTAGAAGTTATGAATTTTGTCTAACTACAAGCGAGGTGAGACATTTGTTGACTGAGATTGAAATTGGGGACTAATTAACCCACTCTCATAATATTAAATGTTAAAATAAACAGTAAACTCAAATGAAAAAAGCTGCATAGTAATGAATTTTTTCTCATTAAGAAGCTAAGTATCTAAGTTTTAGAGATCTTGTGTAACTTTATTAAGTTTCTTGAGTCTCTACTGTTTGATATCAACATTAATGACTTTATTCCCAAGCAACCTCTCTCTTGTATTTTGCTCCAATATCATCTCAAGCCTTAACTCCTTGTTTTATGGAGTTCTTTTATTTTGCTATTTCCCTCCTCCTGAATTAGTGGACTTCCTCTTCTCAAGTTTAAGTGTTGGCTGTTTGACCCATGAAGGAGAGAGCTAATCCTTAAATTAGTTATTAACTTCTTTCACTTATAAGGGAGATGCGAATCTTTTTGGGGAGGTTGACAGTAGGTTCTAGGGTGTCATGAAGTTCAGTTAAAGGGGCGATGAAAAATCATTTTTGTCTTAGCGTTGTTCACTGATTCTGTGATTAATCATTCGGCCCAAGAGACTTCCAAACCTCATTGTTCCTCTTCTTTACAATTATTTCAATTAAGCATAATAACTACGATAAGTGGACAAAAAATTCATATAAAAAAATGAAACTATACAAAGCAGAACGTCTTTACTTATTAGTAGTGGTATTTGGTTCTATTTCCTCATTAATCTTAATTTAAATCTAAAAGTTTTTCGATCCCTTCTTTCTACCATCCCGACTTCCATCTTTAGAGTTCGGATTTTAAGAATTCTAGCTTAAAACTTTCAATCCCTATATATCCTAGTCATCCTCATCCTTCTCTTGTTGCTGCAATTATATATCATTATTGAAATCATTTTCATCGATAAGCGCCTCAATCTGAGCATTCTACCCTAAAATCTCAAATCTTATTGTTTTAGTGAAGGCTGTTACATTTTTAAAGGAAAAAGTAAGGGGTTGAGGTTCTTTGTTAAACTCTTTTTCTTCTAGTTTTAATTTGTTTATGCTGTCGTTGTAAAGTACGTTTAGTGAAATGTGAGATTTTAAATATACCATGCTAAACTATACTTATACTATACAATTTTATATTTATTTTTTTTAAAAAAATGACTTAAATGCCTTAAATCAATTATAAAATAGAGACTCTCTTACTTTCCTGTAATCAAATTTAGTGTTCATTTCTCTCAATCTTTCTTTATTCTCGAATTTAATATTTGACTGAAGGTTATGCTTATCTAAATAATCCTTCTATACATCTTTATCTTTATAAGCTACTATACTTTCTTTTCTGTTTCCAAGAAAGTTAAATATACTTAGAATATTTATACTTTAAAAACCAATAAATTCTTTATGTATAAATCAACTTTAAATAAAAAGCCAGTTGAAGGTTAATTGTCTGGTATAAATTTGAACTTTTTACTGGATTACTATATCTCAATCATTTTTATTAATTAATCTGCTTTTTCAATAGCTTATTTATATATGAGATCTATGCTTTAGATGGTTAATATAAAAAGTACAGTTAATTATTAAAAAATTTAAAACCCCTTAATTTTTAGATTAATTCTCTATCTATGACTTCTTCTATTGGAATTTACTTTTTCATTTCCCTAATCTCTGATTTTTTCACAAGCAAATTACCTACTTTTCTTGGTTTTTTCTATGATTAAAATATGTTTCTTTAAAAATATTTAAAAATCTAGATCTATCATTATAATTAATTTGGAAATGCCTCACTTATTGTAATCCTTTTAAAATTTATAAATGATGATAGTAAAGAAGCACTATTTAGCATGCTTTAATTAATTTACCCTTAAATATCATTCTAACCTTAACTAGTATCCATCATATTTACTTGTCTTTATTCCAAATTCTCAATGCTCCCACTTCCACTTTGAATATTATCATTTCTAGAAATTATAGATTGTCTTATATCTTTCTCAGTTTAGTTCATTGGGTGATTAGTGTTAAAATTTATGCATTTTTATTTCATTTCTTTTATGGATTTGGTCAACTGACCTATCAGCAATTTGTTTTTTAATACTGTCTGACTGCCTTGAAATAAAACACAAATATTTCGATATACTTTATGAGAATTTAAAGTATTAATCTACAAAAATATAACGATATAATTATATGCCTCTATCTATGATTAGCTCTGAAGATTTGTTAAGACTACCATTTATTAATTGTTATTTAGACATGAAAGTACTCGGACTATTAAGATCGCAATCTGAAAATCTATTGAAGCCATTTTATAGCAAAACCTGGCTGGTCGAAGCGTTTGTGGACGTTTAATTTCCATTCAGTAGCATCATACTTTTATTGTTTTAATTTTTTAGGTATTTATTTCTGTTTCTTTTTATGTGATTAATGTGTTACAAAAGTCCTAATTCTGCGATGCTATCTCTTTGATTTTGGTATTAAAGAATGAAAATTGCAGATATATTGAAATTATGATTTATAAATATTGGTCATAGAGATTAGTATGCAGGAGTTAGCTTTCCATATAATGATCAATAATAGATTTTTACTTCCCATGCCTTGTCAACCCAGAACAACCCAACTCTAGTTTATTATTTCTTAAATTAAGCTTCTATATTGACGAATCGTTATCAATGATCTTTATCAATCCATTTTAAATTAAGCTATTATCCAAGTTCACATCAAATCCATTTGCTGCAAAGGGCATTGATAAATGCTTTTTATGAAAGAAATTTCTATTACTGCTATTCTTTTTCTAGCTCTCAAAGTTTTTACCATCGTTTACCTTGATATTGACAAATGAGTAATTATCGTTATTATAGTTCGTGTTTTTGTTTGATGATAGTGGGGATTAGATATGTTAAGAGTAGTTATAAACTTAACTGGTGAAATTGTTGTTCACATCAATAACGTTTATTTCATGTGTTGTGGAGGATTAATGATTTAGTTTAGAGTGATTGTTAATCTGTATTTTCGGTAGAAATGCCTTTTGATTTGTCATTGTCAAATTTATCATACTGTTGTTATTGGTATCATGTGGAGATTACTATCCATTTTTGTTAAAAAACGAGTCTTTAATATGTTTCTGAGTTAAATCCCCTTCAAATTCTCTCTCTTTGGAATTCATATTGTTTTTTAGTAAATTTCTGACTCTGCTATTTTTACTTTAATTATAGTCCTCGAGTAACTAAGTAGTAGACTTTTGCAGTAATTAAGTGTTTAATGGCAGATTTTATTGCGAAATTGCGAATGTTAATTGTTTTTTCGATTGATTTAAGTGGTTATGGTGTTAGGATTTGCTTTAATTTTACTTTGATAGATTGTGCTTTTTGGAATTATTTACTATATTAGGATCTTTGAAGAGGTTGCTAGATTGAAGCATTTATTAGGTAATTTAATCTTGGGATTATGAATATGGAGATTGACTCAATTTATTATAAAATTGGTATGTAAATTCGATTATTATAAATTATAAACTTATAAAATTAGAATTAGAATTCTATTTTAGTAATAGAAAAGTTTTATTCATTCACTTCATTATACTGCATTAAGTCATTGGCAAATTACATTTAATTTTTATATTATAATTTTTCTATAAAAAGAATCATCTGATGATAATTTTATTTCATTTTTTCATTCTTTAAATCATGTTAAATTTTATTTGATACATTCCATGAACTTATCAAAAATCAAATTTTATATTATTTTTTTTATTTAATTTTATCTCTATTGATAAATAATTAATAATAAAAGAAGTCTATAATTAAGATTAGCAATTAATTATTTATAATATTAATTTAATAATATTAAAAGTAGAGTGTGAAATGAGTCAGCGCAAATCAGGAAAAGGCAAAGGCAAGTCCTTCGAAGACATCACCAATTAAAAATTCAGAAATCCTTCGACTGTTTAGAATGTACAGGAAGAGAATGAATTCCCTGGGGCTATAAAGAGAAACACTCTAATCATGGCTAAGATGCGAATGAGTGAGAGTTTTCATATTGCTAAGATTATTGAAGTCAGAATTGCCTTGGAAGGCGCTATTAACTAATTTAATGATTTGTATAAGATTAATTCTAGTAAAAGACAAAGAATTATGTAGGGGGTTTATAAGTTTTATACAATTTATATGTATTTTGATGATAATCAAAGCTTGGAATTATTGTTAGATGCAGGTGGTATAATCTAAGTAAAACCTCAATAAGACGCAAATGGTTTACCATAGAATGAAATTATTTCAGATATTTAATGCTAAATTTGATTTCAGCAATTGTTTTATCCATGATTTATGTATTTCATGAATGAAGATGTAGAGATGCAAGATTAATCAAACTAATCCCCTGATAAATAACAACAGAAACCAGCTGCAAAGGCTTAAAATTAGAAATTTGAATATTATATCACATATTTGGGTCACTAGAGAAGAAATGATAGGTGGATTACAGAAGAGGAACTTCGCATTAATGAAGAAGAAATTTAGAAAGAATTTGCTGCATACGAAGAAAGAGTCAGACAAGAGAAAGAAAATGCTGATTTATTCATATTTTTAAGATAGTTTAAGAAATACTTGTATAGATGAATAGAAATGCCATGATTTGTTAATGTATAAAATTGATTTCTTGTTTAATGATGAGCATCTAGGATTGAATGAAAAGTAGATTATAGAATTCGAAGAAAGCACAAAAGTTAAGAGCGTTGAATTTATTGAAATTGGAAAGCATAGAGTTGAAACTTGGTAAACTTTAATCAGAAAAACTATTCTAACAATAATTGCATATAAATAGCATAGTAGTATAAGAAAATTAAAGTTTATTTTTCGCCATTTCCCAAAGAATTTCATTGCAGAACTTTGTACATATGCGAATTTTGCTTGTTCTTTTTCGTGCATAAAAATGAATTGATAAGACATTCGGAGAGGTGCAAAATTAGATGTCCACCTGGTGATGAAATATACAGAGATGAATCAGTATCTATGTTTGAAATTGATGGAAAAAATTAATAAGCATATTAATTATAAAACATTGAGTAAACTATAGTATTTCTGGGTTTATCCTGAATATGAAAGTTGATATATTTTATAATTAAGCTTATTGCGAGAATTTATGTAGAATAGCTAAATTGTTCTTGGATCATAAGACTTTGTTTTATGAGATAGACCCCTTCCATTTTTATGTACTGTGTGAGCATGACGCTATGGGTTATCATATTATGGGCTATTTTTCTAAAGAAAAGGTTACTATCGAAAACAACTTATCATAAATGTTTTATTAAGTTTTAGTGATTATGTATTTTACTGCAACTATACTAAAGATTAATTTATCATGTATCCTGGTAATGCCCTATTGTTAGAGAAAAGGCTATGGTAAATTTTTGATAGAATTTTCTTATGAACTGTCAAAAAAGGAATTGCGTAGTGGAACACCTGAGAGACCTTTGTCAGATCTAGGTCATAGAACCTATGTGAGTTTTTGGACATAGAAACTTCTAAAAATTTTGCTAGATTATGAGGGAAGACCACTTTCAATTTAAGATTTATCAACTATGACATCTATCACTCATGCTGATTCATTCACAAATATTATATTTTTCCTTTTAACTTCTATTATAAACCCCAAAAACCATTTTAAATATCTCTTTCATTGATCTATGATTACACATTTTAATTATATATGCTGATATAATGTACGTTCTAGAGAATTTTAAAATCCTGCGTTACCACCAAGGAAACTATATATTATACACTGACAAAGAATTCCTGACGCAAATATTAAAAAGTTAGGGACATTTGGGCAGACCAGTCCACCCAGAGAACATTCATTGGATCCCACACAGCAACAGACCTGAAAAATTTGCATGATTTTTTATGATTATTTTTGAGTTAATGAAGTTCACTTAGTTTTGTTTATTCCTTCACCTATAACATTTATTAAATTTAAAATGAAGAATAGCTTTTTAATATGTTAATAATTATAATAATTATTCTACTAATTTAATTTAAGTAAGTTATAAAAATAAAATGAAGTAAAATGTGCAGCAAGTATTCTAATAATAGCCATCTAACATGAATTAACAGTAGTAAAATTCGTTGTCCTATATGTAAAATAGCTAACTCCTGGCTGCTTCATCTGATGATACATCACTCTATCTACCAAAAATCGCTGATAAAAATAGTTACATCACTACTTAGCAATAGCAATAGTATTGTAGAAATTAATCCTATTTTTAACAATAAACAGTTTTATTGTTTATGATTATCATTTTTACATAAGTAATACTACTAGTAATAAAATGGTTCCAATAACTTTCACTATGAAGACCAGTAATAGTAATATTAACAATCTCACTAAAACTAACCCTCACAGATGTTACAAGATATGTACGCCCTTTAAAACGATAGAATTGGTAATGCGAACAGTTCATTTAACAGTCTCAAGTCTAGATTTATGAATTAGAGAATGTCTCTCCAGTAAAACTCCAACAATAATTAAAATGTTTAATTGAACTAGCATGAAATTAGTGCTTTGAAAAGAATAGTGAGGAAGAATCATTAGAAAAATTATGAAGAATAGATGCATTAATAAATACAATCTTCAATGTTTTAATCTTTGAATAAATCACACGCTGTTCATAATAATCATAATAGAACTCACTCTAGATAAGGTACTAATTTGCATTAATAGCTTGATTAAAACGAATTCACTTAAAGTGGAAAATAAATTCGTGCAAATTAAAATTTTCGTTCTAGAGCTGAATCTTAAATTATCTAAGACTCAAGGTCATTGAATTAAACTTCAATCAATTTCAATAATAACAATTTCCACCCTAACACAAGTACTCATTAGTAACATCATTAAAATTAGATGAAGCTAACATATCTAAAAAACTCTAAAAATCTTACTAAAGCCTAGAATACCCCTATAAAACATGATTTTAGAATTAAAACTACACAAACCAAGAGAACGAAAAAGTTGAGAAGTCCGAGTGTTAACAAAAACGGGGAGTTTAGATTTAGTTAAAACGAATTTAAAGTGCCATTTCAGATCTACTAAGACATGTCAGTCATGAGTTCACCATCTAATAAATACAATGAGTTTACTAGTAAGAGTTTATTAAAAAGTAGGTAGATGCTAAAGAGAGGAAATTCATAAAATGACGTAAGATGGGCTTCATAAAAATATTACTTATATTTTTCGAAAGGACTATTCTTAGTTATCTTTTTATTGCTTTTGGATAAAATACTTCATTAATATTACAGAACTAAATCTATTTTGTTTTATAAATGTATAAAAATAACAAAAAACTCCAAGAGATAGTAAATCCAGAGAAAGAAGCATAAATTCAAGTCTCTCAAATCGTTCACAAAAGTTTAAACTTCAATCTTAAAACATTCTAAACTCTTCCAAAAAAGATAAACTTTTACAATAACATTAACCAAAGCTAAAAAGTTTAAGATTATAAGCTCTCCAAGAATTTCAACAAGACGTGAAATCTGGGAGATTAAATTAATATCAAAACAATATTAATGGTGAAAACCCCTCGAATTTTATGAGAATAGTTGAGGAGTAATCATTAACAAACTTTTAGTAAAATAATGGAGGGGATTTAAGCTAGAGATTCAAACCTGAAAGTTAGAGAGGCAAGAAAAATGTTCAAAATATTGGCAAAAATTAGAGGCCAAATATTGATAGTCTAATTAAATAGACAAATATGCAGTATTATTCATAATCAGTTAAGAATTAGAATAATAATCCTAACTAGAGCAACTTGATTAATTTAATTAATAGTAATCAAAATAATCAAGCAGCGACAGTCAAGAATTAGCGTTAAACTTAATTGTATTTGTCTTATTATAAATAGCTTTAATAGAACACTCCATTAATCAACCAGTAACATTTGTAGTAGTAATATCAATCTTTAAATCTACATTCAATATCAAATAACTAGCAACAAAATTACTAATAATAACCAACTTCCTACAAGAAGCTTTTGGAAGAAGTCAACACTGAAAATGTAGGTTTAAGGTCTCAAATGAATCACATGACTGATGATCTCTCTCGAAAGTAAACTCAAATAGACAAGCTAAAAATTAAAACAGCCTAGGCGTAGAGCGATAAAATCGAACTAATGCGAGATTTAGCTACTTATGAAGTCAACTTTGCTGATAATTGTGGAATTAGGTCAATATTAATGCAGATGCATAAGAAAGTTTAGCATGTAAAGAAATGCATAGAAGTTAGAAACAGAATGAAAGAGATTTCAATTGGAGGGGATAAATTGAAAAATTCATAGCAATAATCGATTGAAGAAAGTTAGAATACATGGCTTGATAAAACCAAAAAGGCCACTTTGTTTATGCATTTAAGTGAACTTTCAATACTTAAAAGAGAAAGAGGTATAATAAGTGAAGTTAAAAAGTATATCTTGCAATACTACTTTTGGTTATTATTTTAAAAAACTATAGCGTTAGTGAGACATAGCACATAAACATTTTTGTAAACAGCCCGCTGAATCAAGCTTCTCCCTCTCAATTCAAAAACCCTTAAAATCAGATGTTCTTCAACAAAAACAAGAAAAATCAAATCACTCCTAGAGACGAATTCAAAGGAATCTATGAAGAATAACTCTTTTAATCAACTTACATTTCAGGTTTCCCTTGCATTATTTAAGCCAACCTAATGAATGGCATGGTTTAAGCTATAGTTTAAACTTCTTAGGATCATAAAACCTACAAATTAGAGATTAAACCGTTGAATAATAAAGCCAAGATTTCATTGAGGAAAGAGGTCAAGAGACTGTATTTTACTATTGATAATTATTAGAATAAAAGCAGCCCCACTAACAAGAATGGTGGAGGAGCCACATTCACTCGTAATTTATAGCCGCCTTGGATTAAAAACTAGAGTTAATTTAATGCTAATAACATAGGAGATGAATAATAAAAACAACGATTATTGCTATAAGCATGTGATAGTTATGACCAGGATTTAAGCTTGTAATCTGTTATTTAAATACGAGGATCTAGAGTTAAATTTTGTGAAGCTTCGATTTCAGAACTAGAAGATTATATTTTGTTTTATTTTATATAAGATAATACCCTAAAGGAGGTAAATGTTAAATGTGGGTAGAAACAGCACACAATAAATATAAACCCTGACTTAAATCTATCGAATAAACAACTATTTGAACATCTACAAACTCAATATATGTTTAGAGATTTAAAGCACAACGATTAAGAACTGGTCTTAATTTCTGAAAATGCAACAGATCTTATAGAATAGCAAAAGTGGCTTCGTAAAATACAGCTTGATAAATCCTTGACTGCAACAACTATTGATGAATATGACAATAATCCAACCCCAAACTATAATGGAAATCAATAAATTTATAAAGATAAAGCAGATCATAGCAGCGACAACGATAGAAGGAGCAGCGGATCAAGCAGTAAAAGTGGAAGTATAGACTCCAAATCAAACAAAATGGGCTTGCAAAATAATAATGATAACGGTGGTGAAGACTATGATACCCCTGGTGGCAGAAATAAGCAGTACATTGGTAACATGCAATCCAATAATATCAGTCCTGATTTCTTGTAGAACTAGCTGGAATAACAGCCATTTAACTAATTTGGCGACATTAAGCCTATTGCTATGAGGGACGATGGAATATTAAAGGATTTAAGAGGGCAATTATAGCAAGAAGACTCTGATAAAAACAAAGATCTTGAAGAAGATGGCAGTAGTGTTAGTGAACATGACAATGACAATTTGTTGTAAAGACCAAATAGGAACGTTGATGATACTTTTAATAACAACAATAATGAAGAAGGAATTTTTGAGTTAAACAAGGAAATACAAGGATTTAACAACAAAATATAATGATAGCCATATTTTGCAAATAGTTTGTTGTGTTAATTTAACATATTATAAGTCAAGATTATAAGCGAATAAAGTCTTAATTGTTAGATTAATACGAAGATCGGAAGAGCGTCGTGACAACTTAAACTAACTTAACTTGAAATAGATAAAATCCTAGTCTAATAATAATCTGAACTTTGCCAATTTGCTTTCGCTTCAGAATTCACATCTTAATTAGTCATAAATGAAGAATCAAACTATAAATTTATATATTTTTTAATAATACAACGAAGGTACTTCATCAGTAAAATACAATCTAGGAGTTACCAAAGTAGCTTACTTAAGAGGATATTGAAATGCAAAAATATGAGTTTCTATATCACTACAAATGGTTTGCAAATAACAGACAGTATTATCTGATAGCTAAAGCCAAGAAAGACGAACTCGAAAGACTAATTTTCCTTAATTATTATTAAATTCATGAGAAATCTATTTACAATGAGATAATTTAGTTTGAAATATATATATAAAAGAAAGAATTAAGAAAATTGAAGCAGAGGAGAGGAAGAGACTGAGATAAGAGGAGGAAAGAAGACATGATGAGCTATAGTTGGAGGTAATCAGGAGTTAACTGGAGAAATACAGAGACTATTTCAAGGGACCTTAATCTATCGCATTCAATTTAACTTTTAATGGAATAAGTAGCTTATTAATCTAAATGTGCTAAGGTTGAATTTTTTTAGCGTAAGATAAATTTTAGATTAATCAACAATTTTGAATATATAAATTTGAACTAAAGACTTAAAATACCAAATAAGGGAAAATATAGAGATTTGACAATGAAATTAGCTGCAAATATTTCGAAAAGTATAAATTGAAACTTTACAAGATATTCTGACAGTGTATATTCAGCGCATATGCGCTGATTTTTATTTAGCGCAGACTGCGCTGAATTAAATCGAGGCTCGGTAGACATTTTTAAGGCCAAATAGCCGTTCTTAAATGATAAAGTCCCTGTGGGACTATAGTGTTTTAATTGTTAAATTCTTAATTAATAATAATATTTTTAGTAATATAGTTTTAATTTTTTATTAAAAATTAAATATTTTAACTTAATCAAATTTCTCATTAAAGAAATCACATTAGTGATAACTATTAAATTTAATAAATTGCGGAAATTTAATAATTACTAAAAATATTATTATTAATTAAGAATTTAACAATTAAAACACTATAGTCCCACAGGGACTTTATCATTTAAGAACGGCTATTTGGCCTTAAAAATGTCTGCCGAGCCTCGATTTAATTCAGCGCAGTCTGCGCTAAATAAAAATCAGCGCATATGCGCTGAATCTACACTGTCAGAATATCTTGTAAAGTTTCAATTTATACTTTTCGAAATATTTGCAGCTAATTTCATTGTCAAATCTCTATATTTTCCCTTATTTGGTATTTTAAGTCTTTAGTTCAAATTTATATATTCAAAATTGTTGATTAATCTAAAATTTATCTTACGCTAAAAAAATTCAACCTTATTTTGTTATTGGTAAAGTCACCAATGATGCACCAGACAGAACTTGAAATTGATGAGAAAACACGTTTGACATTCTATGTGTTTCCTCTAGAGCAAGAAGATGGAACTAAAGACCTACAGATCTTAATAAATAAATTCACTCAAGGTGAGAATGGAGCTAGGGACAGAGCAAGTCGACGAAGCAGTGCCATGAGAATAAATAGCTTTGAGAGCATTATAATTAGCAAGAGGTTTTTGGATAGTCTTGGGTTGCATAAGTTCAAAAATTTAGAGAAAATTACTAAAAAGTGGGATGAGTTTTTGAAGTCAGAGGGTTTCGTGGAGATAGTCAAGCATCACATACAAATGTGCTTGATTGAGAAGGAATTACTATCGAAAACTTTTGATTAACATCAAGCTATGAGCTAGCTGCAGGTTCATCATGGTATCAGAAAAATGGAGAGTGAACTCAAAAATATATCCTTAAAATTTTATATATATGAGTTATGTGATATTAGGATCGATCAATTTATCTGTAAATTGAAATCATTTATATAAAAAATAGCATTTCAGTTACAGTGAGGGGGTATGAGAAAACAAGCAGTGACTTTGGAGACACTTCAATAAATAATGATAGTTACTCTAAGTATCTAAAGTGACTCCTAATAAATTTAATTGATATTTTTATAAACAAAACTTTTTTTACCCTATTTTTACATTTACAAAGTATGATATACTGAATTTATCAAAGATAACTCATATAAATTCATTAAATGAAAAAGAGTTAAAATTATATTTGTTAATCATGGATCTGAGAAAGTAATAACAACAGTCAAGTGTGAAAAATAGCACCTCACAATCAGCAAATTATTTCAATCAGTAGCCAGGTTAATCTAATAATTTAACTTAAAAGCAGTAGCATAACATAAGCAGTTCTACTTCTAATGCAATAAACAACAGTAATAATATTCGGATGATACATTTGCTGGAGCCACCAATGGCATTGGATCCAATAAGTGATTTTGATTATTTCCCTCATGATGTTAATACAAATTTCCAAAAAACGTATAAGAATTTGTTCGAATCTTTTATGAAACTGCACAAATCACTTATTGTTTAATCAAGAGGAGATAAGAAGCAATTTTAGCAATAATTAAAGTTATTCTTAATTTAATTAATAGCTTAATCATAAAATATTCCCATTAAAGTAATGCAAATTTGTATATGAATTTTAACAACAACCCATAGATATATAAAAACAGCACAGTTACAACATTCTCCAAATTTTAGAACAATTTACTCTATCATTTTTAAATGACTTGTTCAACAAAGTGGATGTCAAGGAACTCAGATTTCAATTTGAAAAGTTTCCGTTTGAGCTTAAAGAGTAAATTTAGAGGTTTAAAGTTGAAGAGGTTGATACTGGAGAGCTCAGTGGCTTTGAAAGCGATGACTATGAATATCTGCATTCTTTGAACTAAACATCAATTTTGGGCAACCATGTGGGAAATACTGCTTAGTAATTAATTAATAATCCTATCTAATCCAATCTCGATTAATAAATTAGTCCTTAAGCCCATTAACCAAAACTGAGTACTCTATAAATTATATTATTGCATTTACCCATTGTTCTTTTATTAATTTTAAATAAAATAAAGTAACAACATGATTAACCATGTATCTTTTCATACGAACACATAAAAATCTCCTCAAGCCAAGTAATCTCGAAAATTTCTCACAAGAAAAGATAAATTATTGACTAAAAAGTAACTGAAGGAATTGGTGAAACATAAACATTTGCAGTTAACTGATTGCTAGCAGCAGCTATCAAAGCAGTCTGATATAGTAAATTTATAAGTTAGCATATCATATTTTATAATTCTCTTTCAATAAGCGATCAATATTATAAAATATATATTTAAAATTATATAAATGTAAATTCATTAAGAATGAACTCTTACAAAGACATAACTCATTTGCGTGAATAACTCTTTAAACGAGAGAAATTAGGTGATCAATTCAAGGAAATATTATATATAACTTTATAAAATTGCTCTTAATTCCCTCTTTTTTAGTTTATACTGGCTTAAATTAACAAGAAATAATGTAAAAAATAAATAGATGTAAAGTATTTCGATTTGGCAGAGGGTTTACCTGAAGAATACCAGACTATTTTAAACACAAAAGTTTACGAAATGAAGCAGGGATATCAGAAAATATTGAAAGAAATTCAGGCTTCAAACGAAAATCTCTGTAAATAAGTTGCTATGCTCGATTTAGTCAATAGTAAGGAATATCATAAAAATATAAATAAATATAGAACATGGAATAAAGTTCAAAGACATGAATTTAATCAATATTTTTATAATAAATTTATCATTTTAATCCAATATATAAATATTCCAGCTTACTAATTTATTATTCACTAATTACATATAAATGAATGCAGATCATTTGATATCTAGATTGAAAATAGTTGAAAATCAACCAAAGATGGTCTGGGAGTCAATTCATAAATACTATGGCGATGATTTCTTCATTGAGATGATTGAGGAGGAATATGGAATATCTCCCCATTCCTATGACAAACTTCAGTAGTAAATGCTTGACTAGCTCAATCATTCACATTTTATATGAATTTCTTTGAAGTTTTTTATTGTGAAAAAAATCTAAATTGCTTAATTTTAGGGATTATCAAGAGCAAAGTAAGGAGAAAATGAAAGAATTAAAAGATCAATATGTAATGCAAATACACTATATGCGCAAGGACTTGTAATCTAAAATAGAGGAAATTGGAAAGTTAAACAGATAAATTTATTCCATATCCTATAAAACCAAGAAAGAGACTGAAAATGAGCTGGAGGATCTAGCGAAAGAAAAAGAAGTAATCTTGTTCAATAGGTATGACGGGGAGAAGTAAGAGCTGTACGATAAAATTAATTTATTACTGGACTTTAAACAATTTCAATAATTATATTTAATTGATAGAATTCGAGAATTAGAAGTGACATGTGAAGACTTTGAAAACTCCAAGCAAAACCTAAAAGCTCAAATGTTCTTCAAGAAATGGATATTTTTCACTCTCTTACATAAAATAAAAGGGACTAAGGACGAAACGAGGTAGTAGTTAGCTGAGAGAACGGAGAAAATGTTAATAGAGAGAGAATTCAAAAGCAATGAAATCAAAAAGATTGTGGATGAGCATGGAGGACTCAAGTCGGAAAATTACAAATTGTAAAATGACCTAGCTCATTTAAAATATGAATATACTGTAAGAACTCTAATTATTCTATATAAAAAGTTTCTTAATGCTTGGTCTTATTAATCTATATAGTAAATGAAAAACTAGAATGCCAATTTAGACTCAACTTGCAACATAATGACTGAGTAAATTGAGAATTTATAAAATGATCTCAGTGAGATAAAAAGAGAGACTGAAAAGCTACTTTTAGAAAATTAAATCATGAATTAAACTAAGAATGATTAAGGCATTATGATCCGAAATCTTGAAGAGTAGATTATCGTACTAAACCAAAGAATAGAAAGAGGGTTAGCTAAAGATAACACATTTAACTAATTTATTATATAGAAATGTTAAGAATGAAAGAGTTACTTAGAAATCAGCATTTAAAGCACTGCAAAATACAGTTGTGAAATAGCTCAATGATCTTAGCAATGAAGCTAAAACTATATATAATATATATTAAGCTGTAAAGAATGTTTCTGAAATGCAAAAATAAGACACCAAAGATGCTTCTTGCATCACAATGATGGCAGGTCTCCACAAACCCTTCGGTCTTTTATTAGATAAAGCTCCAACACCATAAGTCTCAAAAGACATCCAAGTAAATGCTAAAGATTTCAACAAAGATGCAGAAATGCAAACTTAAAATGCAGTTTTAAAAAATACCGAGGTTTAAGCAGATTTAATGGATTATTTGCAAAAGTCTTACAACAACTAAGGCGATATCCAATCAAATATGATCTTTATGACTTCTAACCCTACTAGTAATAAAAACATCAATATCTAAGGAGAATTGTCATCTTAAAATTACAATCCAATATCAGATTTCAAAACTAACGATGACCAAAGCTACCCACAGTCTTATGACAATACTGCTAGAAGGCATTTCCCTTAATTAGACGAAAGCAGGCAATAGCATCTTTAACAAGAATTTAATGAGTACAAAGACAATCAATCTTAACACCAGTTAAATTTCAATAGTGATTTAACCTAATTAAATGAGGAGCTTGATGAAAATAACGAAGCTTAAGAATTGTCATCTTTCCATATAAAGGCAAAGACACAAAACAATTCTAGAGTGGTTTCTGCTAAGAAATACAAGCATATCTATCAAGAAGGTATCTAAAGTAGTAGCTTTGACACAGAAAAAGCTTAAACTCAAATATTACAAGCTTAAAATATCGATGAGCAAGGGAATTTGATGGTTTTTAATCCTGAAACTGGACAGAAATATAAAGTTGCCTATAATTAATTTATCAGAAGAATGAGTTTAAAAAGTAGCTAAGAGGGAGGAAAAAGTCCTAAGAAATCAAGTTTTAGCAGAAAGAGTTTTTAAGCTTTAAGTGGAGTTCAAGAAGACGAGGATGTCTATAGACGACTATGGAATGATATATCGGTAAGAAACGAAAAGAGTAGTTCTAAAAATCAGGTTATTTAAGAGTAAAAAATGCAGCAGTTAGATAAAGTCATGAAACTCATCGGGGGCAGCAATAATCTCAATATTATTAATAGTTTGCAAGAAGCTGCGAAAAAGCAGACATCCATAGAGAATTCAAGTAAACGATCTTAATCAGTTTCACATTAACTTGATGAAGCTTTGGTTATGCTGTAATCAATCAATAAAGAAAAAGATCAAAGCATGTTCTAGTAAAATAAGTAAATGCTTCATGAGTAGTAATTGCAGTTAATTGAGAAGCAAAAAAGAGCTAAAAGCAGGTAGATTCATTAGAGCAAATTGAATGTCAATTAAAAGTAGTAAATTTGTAAAATAGTTCCTTATAATTTGAAGATAATGTCAAACATTCTTAATAAAGCATTTACTGAGAAAGAAGATAAGGGTATTCAGGTTGACGAAAATTTAAATTATTAAAAAACTATGTGAGTTCTTTATATAGCTTATTTCTATCCATTTCATGCTTAAATAAGGGAGGATTTTAAAGATCAAACATTTATTGCCTTCATCTTTTGAATAAATTATATAAAATACCAGAGATTAATCAATAGACAACAACGTTTTGGAGGAGAACTTCAAAATGTTAAAACGAGTGAAACAAAAACGCATTAGACATGGCAGATTACTTTCCAATAACTTCAACACAAACATTGAAACTTCTGGACATGCCTATGGAGCTTATATCTAAAACAGATAATCCAGAAGAAAAATTAATATGAGTATGAACTTGGATAATAATCAAAGAAACATCAGTAGTAGTGGTGACATACTAAATCTATAGTCAACTAATGCATAAAGCGAGTTAAATGTCGTGCCTACTGACTTGAGAATCAGCCATATCATTCCTTAAACTTAATCCAATAGATATTTGAATCATAATCTTCTGAGTCCAAAATCCAAGGATCTATCTGTTTAAGTCTAATGGAAAGAGCAGGATGCTTAAATGTATGAGTTTAGCTTGAATTCCCCAGATATATTTACCAATAAGCAACTTAACCTAGGTGTGAACCCGTAAAGAGTGATAAGACAGCCGAGGGAAATTCACTCTGCTAAGAAAAGCAAAAGTAGGCTGCATGCGTCCAGACAAAGTTAAATAACAGCAGTGACACACACTCAAAATAATATGGAGACAGAGGATATGGTCCCAATTCATAGTAAAGAATAATAAAATATAACATATTTATAAATTATAATAAATTATTAAATAAGGATTTATTTACTAAGAAAGTTTTGTTGTTAAACTGCTTCATAAAAATCAAAAGGGTATAAAATCTTAATATATAAAATTATGATCAAAATCTTTATAACTTCTTAATTTTTTTATTTCTATACTAAACATTTAATTAACATTATTAGATATTACGAAATTCCATAAAATAAAATATCTATAAATTACAAACATACTTTGATTTTATATTTTCAGAATGATAATGATAAATATTTAATATAAATCTTAATTATATTTATTACAATTTATATTGTATCTTATACTAATCCCAAACAAAAGATTGTGTAAATGATGTTCATAATAATTCTTAGAATTTACTTGTCCTATATATGTTATATTAATTATAGATAGCTTATTTCAGTCCTACTACTATTATCTTTAGATACTTTAACTCAATGACTACTAATATTTACTATATTTAAATATATACTTCAATTCCATTAATAGTATTACTCATTCTATATGTTGTTACCCACCAATTTGACTATTATTGCTCTTGTACTGATTAGTTTAATTATTCCCATTGAAATTCATGTTGGTGCTTGTGGCTCCAAGCTGTGGTTGGGCACTTCGAGGACTAGGCATGGGCTGTGAGGCTATCCTTGCAACTTCAAAGAACTTGGGGTTTTTGAATTTCCTGAACACTGCTTTTAAGGAAGAATTTACTATGGATTTTGAGAGACTTTCAAAGACACTAGCGCAAGCTTTCAGGTTATCTTCAGAATGTCCAGTGTGCTTTTCGAGCTTCGTGATATCTGTTTTACATCTTTACATTAAAATTTTATTGGAAAGTTAAGTCAATTTTAATATCAGAGGGTGTTCCGGTCTTCTTAAGTTTCCTCTGAGCCACTAAAACAGCTGCTGCAGCTTATTCTGAAGTTGTGAACTTAGACATTTTAGAATCTAAAAGTCCCAATTCCAAAAAGTATTGACCAAGGGTTAGTAGAATAGAGTCTGACTTAGTTACTTTACAATATCTTTCAAGGAAACGGTACTATGAATTTTACTAAATTGAGAAATCTAGAGCAACTAATATGTTACTTTCCATTTACAAAATTTCATCCTTAGTGTAAGCATTATTTTAGAATACATTAATATAAATTAACTATTCTTTAAAAACGATCTATGGATGGAAATATAATAAATTATCTGTAATGTAGACAAGATCCTTGACTGTAGGTGGATAGATCTCTTCGTACTTAGTGCTAATCAAAAGAGCACTGACGCCTACTAGTTACAACTTAGACCTTACGATGTTTTGTCTCAAACTCAGATAGCGATCTATGATATTAACAGTCAGGAAGAGAGTCTCATTCAAGAGCTTGAACTTAAGATGCACATCTATAAGCCAATCCACAAGAATAGCTCTCATACTCTCATTCAATAAATTTCAAGAAATATATACTGCATACCTTCTAAGGCAATTTTATTAATTGATATCGGATTATCGCTTCATATAGGAGGCATTTGGTTGAGCTGTAGCTTCTGATAATTTCATGTTTGTATGTATATCCTCAGCAAACTCACTCACCTCATTAAATAAATATAGCTTGCGATTTCCTAAGCTTATTTTTAGGAGATAAATAGTATAATCATAGATATTCTTAATGTTTGCAGCATCAAACTTGGGTAATTTCTGTATAATGAATTTATCCACTCGGTTCATAAACATCTGTTGTTTCTATACTACTGGGATTTCAGGCAGTCTCTCTTTGGAAGCTCTATTTGAACTGTTTTATCTAAGAAGAGAGTGGTTTTATCTTTTATATAAACATTTTAAACTAATTTGTAATAAATGGGGTATAACTCATGAATTCTATACTCTGATTAAGATAAGTTTATAAAATATAAGTTAAACTTCCACTAGTAGCTGAGTTATCCCTGATTTAAGGAGTTCTTGCATCTTTTGTATTTATCATAGTGACTGGGATGCTACTTGCTCCATTTCCTGCACCAACAATCGAGCCAGCCCCAGCTGAGAGCCTGTCAAATGATACTGATTGATACTGCCTCGCTGACTATATAAAAATACTTTAATTAGAATGGCCAATGAAGTTATTTACAAAATATACTGCAGAGATTTTGCTCTTATGATTTGAATTGAATATTAAAACGTACCTTAGAGTCTTTAATTGAGTTCATAACGATGTTCTATACTCTTGATTGAATGTTATTGGACATTATGTTATGAGAAATATTTGTGATCTCTGTGCCAAACGCCCTGTTTGCAGATGTACTTCGGTTCACCTCTCTCTCACTTCAATTCTATTTTTGCTAAAATTTATATAAAAAATATAGTATTAATCACTGAATCTGCTGATGGAACCTCTCTTGATTACTAAGACATTCTCCTTACCCTTCTTCAAAATCTAAATAGAAATAATTCATTAATATATGAAAGTAATTTAAGAATATTTTACAGGGTGCAGCATTGGTTTGCTCATTCTTAACTAAATCTAACAAATATAATATTTGAATTTTTAAATTAAGAAATTAATTAATTAATCAATCTCTCACACATTCTATATCTCTCATTTTTGGAAAATATTATTACCTTTATATTAATTTTATAAATTTATTGAGTGATTATTTATAGAAATTTTATTTATTAAATCAAAACAATTTTAACTTACTAAATATAATAGAAATTTTACTAGAGTTGGATTCTGAATTCATTAATAGAAAATCGTTTTATATATCATTTCATTAAATTGAACTGACTCATGATTAAATATCTGTATCGTCTTTCTTATCTTGATTATTTTAGTATCGTGAAGTCTAACTAGAATTTCTTATACTTTAGAGTTTATGTGATGAGAGCTGATATTGGTTCAAGCTACTGTTTTACTAATCAGAATCACTAATGTTATTTTCTATTATTTGATTTGCGATATTTGCTATATTTATGTTTGGAAGGATTTATTACTCATCTTGGCGTTATTAATTTGTAAATTACTATTAAATTTAAATACAGAATAATCAATTTTCCTATATATTATTCAATTTGCAATATTGGATTCTCCTTCTATTGTTCAAGCTGTTATGTCCAATCAAGATATTCCTACTATGTTACTAAATCTACCCATCATTATTTTTGGTGATTGACTCCAAACTTGAGTTATCTCCTAGTTACTACAGATACCCTCCACCAAATTTATTGTAACTTTTATTGAGTCTACTGCGATTTATTTGGTTCCCGTTTTACTTTTAGTTATGTTTAAACCAATTACCGTTGTTGCTCTTTTCAGTAGAAAAAGAAGGTTCATTCATTCTTTAAGTGTTTATATTATCAATAGAATTGTTCATATTTTAGTTGGATATGGTCAAGTCGTTAATTGAGGAACTTGATGGAGTTACAGATTCATTGATTAATCCTGCTGCTCCAACTCCACCATTTCTTGTTGATAGGAAAGTTCAATTAAATTATAAGATACACTTTAATTAGCAAAGTTTGATCATTAAGACTATTAAGAGTTTGTTGATTTCTTGTACTTTTCAAATTTCTTCTGTTCATTTACTTATTTAACTTTAATGTTTAAACTATCTCGTATTGATTCAATTTTATCGATATCTACAAGCAAATTTTAGTACCTTTATTTTATCGTATTAACTTACATTTTAATTGTGTATGTTGCTATTGTAATCAATCTATTGAGGCAACTACGCTTTATCTTGTCTTGTATTACTATGATTTGTTTGATTATTTAAATCATTAAATCTCATAAAATTCAAGCTTTAGGCTACTTTGTTACTTTTAATCCCTCTGTCATAACTTTTATTTACTTGTCTTTCGCTTTAGATTGGTTTTAGCTTATTATTCACTTTTGAAGAGGATATTGGCCCAATTTAGATTTGCATTTCTTTTAACATCTTTGAAGCCATTTCCAGTTACTAATAGAAGAATAAATAAGTGAAGTACAGACAAACGATTAAAAGATTATTACCTTTCTCAAATTATGGCATTCAGTCTTGTAGTCATCAAGCTCATTCTGTAAATTTCTGAACTTCTTTTCTTAACTTAACTATTCCTTGTTATGTCTCATGATCATGTCATCTTTCAATGATTTTAATCGATCTCTCTCCTAAGTCATATTGCTTAACTCCAATCTGAGTTATGACTCCATTATACTTTACTACTATCCATTTGCACTACCCATTCCTATATTTTGCTTGCGTTCATCTTATCTCTAGTATTGAGCCATTAATTTCTCTCTACTTTTTTCAATTTTTGTAATTCTATTCTGCAAAACCTAATTTTGCTCTTTGCTATCTCTTAATTAGCTACTTAAGGCTTCAATTGTGTTTTGTAAAATTTATTCTTAGCTTATAAGTCCCTATATTTACAACAATGAGATATAGTATAGAAGTATTTATAATAAAATGACTATCATTTATTAAGAATATAGTGTTTACCTTCTCATTGTTTGAGGTACCTAATTTATTCAACAATCTCTCTAGTTTTTGATTTTGAGATTTTAAATCAGTTATTTCTTTATTTTTGCTAGTTATTTCTGAATGCAGATCAGATAGTCTATAAAAGAAAATTAATCAACTTAATTTTACTTACTATGGGTATGCTCCACCGAATTATACGTTGTTTCTTTTTAATTGTTAGTTTTCCTTCTTTATATTCATGTATTTCTTGTGTATGTTTTGAAGTTCTTGCTCTTTTAAACTTACTGAGAGTATATTTTATACATGTATAATAAATGGATTAATAGTTTATGTCAAGCCGCTTAAGATTGCTTGTTTAATCAAGAGGAACATCAAAAGCAAAAGAGCTTTTCCACCCACTTTTCATGCTCTCTTAGTCTGACTAATTCTTAGAGAGAAAGGGTTTTGAGCTAGAACCACCCAGGATATTTTAGTTGTCTACTCCTCTACTCTATCCTATTTCCAACTTAAAAATAATTAAAGTAAGTTAAGAATTTATGAAACTTAAGCTCAAGAACTTAATCTTTGAGTCTATCGTTTTCTTCAGTTAACTCCTTAATTCTTGCTAAGTAATTCTCAGTTTGTTTAAATTGCATATTCTACAAATCCATTATCATAGAATGCTATTGTTGCTGCTGTAGAAGGATTTTATTAATTAAAACATCTTTAATAAATCCTTTAAAGATAAAGAATGTATCAATTAAATAATCAACTACATAAAAATAGAAGTAGATGCTATTATTGATGTTCTATGTGTTTATTATTTAGCATGTTGATTGACTTATCTATTAAAGACTGCTAAGATTTTATGGGTATAATTTGACTTGAGTTATTATCACTTATTTTCAACGTGCTATTTGTCCCTATAGTTTGAGAGATCAGAGAATTATTGTTTTTCTCATCCCTATTTTCTTTCAAATTCTAGTATGTGTTTTCTAGCAGTTTATTATCTTACTACTGTTATGATATTAATGCGAGTTAACTCAACTAACTTAAATCTAATCCAGGATTGGTTTGAATGAATTGCTAAATCAGTGAGTTCAAGTTTTCTTATTATTGGTCTTAATTACTTCCTTGTATGATTAAGTCTTCATGCGTTTTTGGTGAAGAGTTTTGTTGTGATTCTTTTTATCTTAAACTAGTATTTTGATAAGATTCAAACCCAATTAGAGATTAATCGTAGGTTTTATTTGTGATTTCTCCTTATGAAATATATTTCTCATCAAGTTTCTTGTGAACTGCTTTCACTTCATTCCCCTTTTCGTTATTTTATATGCTAACTAGCCCATCTTAATTTTGTGATGAATTTTCTAGCATTTATTACCGAATTTATTCAGAAATGTTTGTAGTAGGGTTTGAAGGTTGTCTCTCAGTATCATATGTATGTGTGGCATCATCTGTCAATTTCATCTCTTATTCTGAATACTTCTGACTTCTATTATTTTCATCTATATTTTAAGTTTATGTCTTATTTATAGGTTGAACATCCAACCCAAATTCAAGCATAATTTCATCAACATTATTAATTGCCTTCGCTGGGAAAGAATTACTTAAATTCTATGAATCCTAAATAAGTTATTAATTGGTCTGGTTGTATTGATTGAATCGCTCGTCATCTTTAATGCTTATTTGTGAATTTATCATATCTTTGTGATGCTGTGGATCTTTCTTCTTGGGAGAATCTTATCCGATATTCTTTGTCACTAGTTTATTTAAGGTATTTTATCGGCTTGTGGTATCACTTACGCTTTAATTACTATCCTGACTTTATAAAAGTGTTAAATTTGCATTTATTGACTGATTTACAGAGTCTCGTTGTGATTGTATTGAAGAGTTTTCTTCTTCAATAACATAAGATTCATATTTTTACTGGTTTTGAATTCTTATAGCTTATTATTTTGGTGCTTAAGCTTTTTAAGGTTTTAATACTTATTAATGTTTATCTGATGAGTCTACTGTTATTTATTATCGAAATGTAATAAATTTCGATGAATAAGTAAAATATTAAGGATTCTTTTTAACAGATAAAATAAAATACATCTGTAAAACATAAAATTTTTTAAGTTAAACAATAAGAGTTGAAAATACCTTGAGGATCAGGCTATTCATGATATGAAATATTCTAATTTTGCAATTGCATTTCAAATTAACTTTAAGTCTATGTAATATTTTATTCACTTAGATTTTGAGAGAAATTTATAAGTTAGCATTATGAGACAGCCTTTTAGTTTAAAATATAGACATAAAAAAAATAAAAAGTTTGCAGGTATTACTTGATTACTTTGATCTTCTTGGATGCTGATTTAATTTTGAGCTATTTGATTCGATTTGAATTATTAATTAATACTTTAGATTTGGCTTAGCTGCTCAATTTCTTAGTTTTCAAATTTGGGCAGATTCATACTGCTTTAGCCTCCTCTGAGTTTACTGCTACTAGAATATTACTTAATCTGCAATTGATTGGTAGATCCACTAGGAGATTTTAGTATTGATCTAGGAAAAGCCTAATGTTAATTAGTCAATATTTTCTCATCATTCAATTGGAATTACGAGCTTGACTATACATTTCCTTCATTGTCTTAGATTAATGGCTAGAACTATGTTTTTGGGCTGCTCTTCAACCACTATCTGGGGTCGTAATGAGACTGATCCTCTTACTTAGACATTTACTATGGTTGCAAATTGCTTTTAAGCATAGTATCCATGCTGCCATTAAACAAATTAGAATCATTTTTTTCAATAAATTATTATTGAATATTCTATTCTCTTCCTCTCGATTATTTTTTCTAATTTTCGTGAATAGTCACTATTAAGGTTTACAGATATTATTCTGCAGTCCTTTTGGGCCTCCACTCATCAAAGTTCAAAAGTGAGGAGGGGTTTTGGGAGTAGTTGACTTTTTCTAATTAGTCTGGCTATTGATGACTCATTTTACTTTATCTTTATTAGCTTTTATTATAAAATAACAAATTAACTTTTCTTAAAGAAAAATGTACTCTTAAAAGAAAAGAATTATTTTGAAATTAATTCTGATAATATTATCACTCATTTTTTCAAAAGACTATGCTGTGAAATGTGTAGATTTATAACTTTATTTTATTAATAATTAAAGGGTTGAATCAATTCAAAGATATAAATCGATTATTGTATGAATTAATTAAATATTGGGAAATTCATATAATTATATTAATAATAAATCAAAATCTTGGCAGTTAAAGTTGGGCAATTTAAACGATTTTCGGCTCCTTCGATAGGGAATTTAAAATTAGCTGGACTTTACTATTGGCGGTACTATTTTATCGCATCCCTGGAGTGAGATAACTCAACTTTTATTATACTCATCTAAATTCATTAAATTATACCCTCACATTAAATTTAAGTAATCTCTCTTCTGGGATGCGATAAAATAGTACCGCCAATAGTAAAGTCCAGCTAATTTTAAATTCTCTATCGAAGGAGCCGAAAATCGTTTAAATTGCACAACTTTAACTGCCACGATTTTGATTTATTATTAATTTAATTATAACAGCTTCCCAATATCGAATGTATTCCTACAATATTATTTATTTTTGAAAACCTCTTCCCATTATAATATTGCAAAAATAAAAATATATTTTAAATGGCTATAGTTAGTGAAATTTTACTCTTGAATATAAATAATAGCAATATAATTAATTGACTTAGTAATACTTCTATCAAATGTATTATGAATATATATTAAGACCTTTCATTTGTAATATTAATATTCTGAATTTTAGATGTACAACGTAAATGAAGTATTTATTATAGAAATGTCTATTTATATTTTTAAAAATTACTATAAAAGATTGAAATATTCTAATTTAAAAATATAAAAATACCAAAATATTTAATGAAAGCAAAATTTAAAGTACAAATAGGAGTACTTTCATTGCTTGAATCAAAACCCCAAAACCCCTTAATGAGGTTTATAAGTGCTTTGATTTGTAGGGTATAGTTGGGGTCTTATTGGGGTTAGTAGAGAAATTAGGCCAATTTGCAAAATGAGAAATAGAAATTAGCGAAATTTAGGGTCTATTTATGATGAGTAATACTTAGATTTACTGCTTAAGCTTAGGCATGGTACAAGTATTAATAGAGACTAAGTCAAACCAGTAATGAATTAGGCAGCTATAGCAAAGCTCCTGCGCAAGAGTGCCTCAACAATTAGGTATCATTGCTTGTTAGCTGTTTAGCATTATAACTCAGGCACTTGAAAGCATCCTGCAAGAAAATAAAAGTTCTCACAGCACCATACTGAATACCTCTGCGACTCGAAGACTTTAAAGTATTGGGCACAATTTCCACTAGACTAGCGAGATGTGATGCTTCATCGAAAGTTTCCTGACATGCGTATCTCTCCTTAAACTATAGCCAACATTTATAGAAGAAATGGTATTACTTTCAAGACTGTCAACAGAGTGAAGAGAGTGATTGATTTTACAGTAACATTTTATAGTAATAATTTAAACTATATATATGATTAAATGCAGAGAGCTATTACTAATAACATCAAGTTCATACACGCTGATGAAGCTGTATTTACCTTCAACACCTTTATTAATAAGTCTTGGTAAAAGAAGTATGATAATATAGAATCTATGATTAAAAAGTGAAGGAAGTCACCCATGCAATTTTAGCTGGTATAAGTGAAGATTCAGGCCTAGAGAGTTATGTGATTCACCCTCGCTCTAATAAGCGAGAGTAGTATATAGAGTTCCTACATAAGCTCAGAGAGAAGTATAGAAAACAAGAGATCATCCTGTTTGTAGATAACCTCTCAGTTCATAAGACGAAGGAGTCTAAGAAAGCTTATGAAGAGCTAAACATAACTCCTGTATACAACGTTCCTTATAGCCCTTAATTTAATGGAATTTAATTCTACTGGAGTTAAATCAAGACACACTACAAGAAGCTGCTGATGTATCATCTTATGCATGACTTGCCCATCGATACAGTAGACTTGATTCAAAGCAGCTGTAAGAGAGTCAGCGTAGATAAGACAACAGTCTGTGCGAGAGAGGGAAGAATGAATGTTTATAAATAAGTACTAGATTTAAATGAATGAATAAGTTCACATATTAAACTAACCCATAAAGGGGTTTGGCTTCTCTTTCTTCTCCTCTTCTTATGGCTTGCTTGGCCCATATTTCTTCTCTTAGTGCCAGCTTCTGCATCTATGTTCATTTCATCTGGTTTATAGACATCTTTATAAAGCCTCTTGCTCACCTCATAAATTGTCTGCGATTTTCTTTCTCTGTGAACCTTTGCATGCTCTTTCATAAGATATATGCCAGTGCCAGATTTTCTTACAAAGTTATATGTCAAAGCTTACTTGAAAGATAAGGATGCTTCTTAAGTTCCTCTAGCCAAGCTGAGCTTATTAGAA
>ARYC01022266.1:0-10572 GCA_000711775.1 Oxytricha trifallax
CTTCGATTAGCGTTTAAATACCCATCTCTGCTTCCTGATATTTATTTCTAGAACAAACACCTCTGACTCAAACTCAAGATCTTTAAGCTATGGCTCCTTTTCAATGTAGATGATCTCTGGCTTCTTCGTTTAGCCAAAGTTTAGCTAAGATTATCCACTGCCTAGAGAGACTGCTTTGCGATTTAAGTTAGCCGCCATGTTTAAATTCAAATTTAAATTTCTATTATTAATAATTGAAAACCTCACTGGCTCTATTAACTTTGTATAGGAGCTGGGACTGCAACAACAATGGTTGATTCTTAGGTGTTAGACATCATATTTATACTTAGTTTATAACTATAAATTTTCTAATTTTATGCTTAATATTTTTAATTTTGGTACCAACTGAGAATAAATTCAGGTTGGTACTGGTACCAATTAGGTTTTGAACTTTTTTGGAACTTTTCCATTGAAACCTCATTAGTTTATAACTAGGTACTAATTAAGTTTTGGTACTATTAAATTGGTACCAATTAAATTTTAACGAATTTAGTACCGGTACTAATCAAATTTAAACAAATTTAGTACTAATTTAATGGAACTAAATTGATTAAAATGGAGCTCCATTTCTGAAGTTTGTTACAGCTTCTGCCAGCTTTCTCCACGTATCCTTACCAGGTTGACCTCCTATAAGAAGCCCATATTTAATACTAAGATTTTTAACAGTAGGATCCAGAACTCTATATATTAAAATTTGAAATTCAATAACAAGAGAAGGAACAAGGATGGAATCTATAAGTACTGCAATGAAGAGAGTTGAAGCTTAAGAAATGATCTCAAGATTTAGAAGCAAGGAAGATCTCTATCGATACCTCACTCAGCATGGTAAACATATGACATATACTTACCACATACTATAGTGGGTTTATTCCTTCCAACGATGGAAGGTACCAAAATTTCATTCTTAAAAGCGATACTCTGAGATGAGAAGAAAGCCTTAAAAAACAATGAAATTAAGTTGATAGAAATACCAAACTACCCAAAGATTTCAGTCACTAATCTCTACGAAGATGCGATGTAAGATGAAGAGTTGGTAGTTTATCTTCCTACCAAGAAACAACTCTCTAACAAGCTTCCAGAAAGGAGCTTCTTCTTTGGTGTTCTTGGCACTTTAAGAGAGAGTTATCTCAGAGAGATCATTGAAGAAGCCCACTAGAAACGCTACTCTATTTCTCCAGAAGATTAAAAGAAGCAAGGCATACTTATAAGCGAGAGCTGGCTTGCTGAGCTTAAAAAGCATCCATACCTCTCTAGTAAGCTTTGACATATAACTTTGTAGGGAAACCTGGAACTGGTATATTCCTAATGAAAGAGCATGCGAAGGTTCACAAAGAGAGAAAGTCATAAGACTATTCATGAAGTGAGCAAGAGACTTTATAAAGATATTTAAAAGCCAGATGAAATGAACATAGATGCAGGAGCTGGCACTAAGAGAAGAAATATGGGCCCTGGCAAGCCATAAGAAGAGGAGAAGAAAGAGAAGCAAAATCCCTTTCTGGGTTAATTTAATATGTGAGTATATTCATTCGTTTAAATCTAAAACTTATTTATAAACATTCATTCTTCCCTCTCTCGCACAAACTGTTGTCTTATCTATGCTTACTCTCTTGCAGCTACTCTGAATCAAGTCTACTGTATCTGTAGGCAAGTCATGCATAAGATGATATAGCAGCAGTTTCTTGTAGTGGGTCTTTATTTAACTCCAGTAGAATTCAATTCCATTAAATTAAGGGCTGTAAGGAACATTGTATACAGGAGTAATGTTTAACTCTTCATAAGCTTTCTTAGACTCCTTAGTCTTATGAACTGAGAGGTTGTCAACAAACAGGATGATCTCTTAATCATTGTATTTATCTCTCAACTTATGTAGGAACTCTATGTACTATTCTCTCTTAATAGAGCGAGGATGAATAACATAACTTTCTAAGCCAGAGTCTTCACTAATACCTGCTAAAATTGCATGAGTTACAACCTTTTTTTTCTAATCGTAGACTTCTATATTATCATACTTCTTATACCAAGACTTATTAATAAAAGTGTTGAAAGTAAACACAGCTTCATCAGCGTGTATGAACTTGATGTTATTAGTAATAGCTCTCTGCATTTAATCATATATATAGTTTTAAATTATTACTATAAAATGGCACTGTAAAATCAATTACTCTCTTCACTCTGTTGACAGTCTTGAAAGTAATACCATTTCTTCTATAAATATTGGCTATAGTCTAAGGAGAGATACGCATGTCAGGAAACCTGCGATGAAACATTACAGCTCGCTAGTCTAATGGAAAGTGTGCCCAATACTTCAAAGTCTTCGAATCGCAGAGGAAGTCAATATGAGCCTGAGAGAACTTTTATTTTCTTTCAGGATGCGTTCAAGAACCAGAGTTATAATGCTAAACAGCTAGCAAGCAGTGAAACCTAACAGTTGAGGCACTCTTGTGTAAGAGCTTTGCTATAGCTGCATAATTAAGTACAGGTTTGGCTTAGTCTATATTAATACTCGTACCATACCTAAGCTTAAGTAGTAAATCTAAATATTACTCATCATAAATAGACCCTAAATTTCGCTAATTTCTATTTCTCATTTTGCAAATTTGACCTAATTTCTTTACTAACCCCAATAAGACCCCAATTATACCCTACAAATCAAAGCACTTATAAACCTCACTAAGGGGTTTTGGGGTTTTGATTCCCAATGCTTTCCCTTTAGACCCTAATATTAAGTTTAAAATTAAAGAAAATTTCATACTAGAAAAGTATGGTTCTTCGTTGATTGCATAAAAGATTTCTTGTTTAATTGCTATAGCTTCTTGTTTATCATAGTCTTCCGTTTCTACATTTCTCAACCTATTTTATATATTTTAGCCTTTTACTAATTATTATAAATAATCAGGAGCCAGGGTACCCAAAATTTTTAAAAAAATCTCTTTCAAACAATATTTTTAATCATCATAGTAGTTCAAATGTCTTTTGATATTTTGATCCTGTATTACTTCCTTTAATATAATTCTAAGCTGTAGTTCGGGATAATGCGGCACGTTAATGATATTAATTTGATTTTACTTGATAATAAATTTTGACCCTTGCAAATAATCTTTGATAAATCACATGGTTGTGTTCTTGTAACTTGGCAAAAAATAACCCTCTTAAAAATGTTAAAAATGAGACAAATATTACAATGGTACTTCAAAAATCTATATCAGTCATCTTTAGAGTTCAGCTTTCCTTCTAGCAATCTTGAACATATAAACTAATTTTACTGCATGTCAGGCTAGTCTATCGTTTTAAGTTTATTTGTAATTATGCCAAAGTCCAAACGAAAATTTATTTTACAAAAGGAATAAAATTAATTAAATTTATTAACTTAACCTTAATATTAATGGACTAAATTAATTTATAATGATAGTATTTTCTAATTACTATGAGATTCCTTAATTTTAATAAATCTGATTAAATAATATCCATTATCCAAAAGTAATATATAACTCTAATGGGGTAGAAATTAAATTATACTATTAATTAAACTTATCATTATTTAATTATATTTCATCCCTTAGTTTTTAGAAGCTAAGAATAGTTCTTTGTTCTTAAAAATTTTCAAATATTATTTTTATAACAGTAACTATTAAATTTTATATGTTAAGTCTAAATATTATATTGTTATTCTAAAGCATTTATTTTATTTTTTTAATGCCTGACAACCTCTAAAATAATTGTCAGGCCTGACAATCTTTTTAATAATTGTCAGGCGACTATATTTTTTATAATTATTCTATATTAAAGCATAAATCACATTAAAATAATTATTATTGAAATTTCATAGATAAATAACATCTTAACTCAACAAAACCATATTGAAGCAATGCAGGTGCTAACTTAGTAATGGGAAGAAATTAAAAGATAAAAACAAAAACCAAGCTCATTTGATGGTATTGAAACAATGAAGTTTACATATGAGAAGTTTTCAGAGTGGTGCATTCAAAATAATATGAAGAAAACTAAGTTTAATAACCAAAATACCTTGTCAGATGTAATCTTTGCCTCAGATTATTTTAACATGAATCATTCTATCGAGATTAGATGAGACATGCAAAGCAAGTTCAAAAGCAAGTCAAATTTCTAAAAATAAATGGAAATTATTATTGCTATGTAAAACAATGCAACAAGTAACCTTTTGAATCAAGAGATAAATTGATCAATCACTATTTGAATCACAATTTAGAAGAATTGAAAACAATCAACATTAGCCGAAGGTAAGATAATTAATTTATAACTAATTTTCCAAGAATAATAGTTGAATAACTTCATGTTGAAGCAGCAGTAACACCAAATTAATTAAATTCCTGATTATTTTGATAATTTGAAGAAAAATTTGGTCCAGAAAAAGAATTATTTGTATCTTATATTAACGAACAAGAAATACTAAATAATTCAGATGATGAAGAAAATTAACAACAACAATTAAATTATTATAAAATAAATAATAATGATTATTAAAAGCTCAAATACGACAGACTCTTGAAAAAAATTAGAATAGTGTTGCAATATTCCATTGATCGTAATTTAATTATTGATGAGTCCTCCCCTACTTATCTTAATTTAAAGAATAAAATAAAATCTTCAGCATTTATGGTCTCAATTAGCTCAATGAAAATAAATTATTGGTTCAAGAACTTTGGAATAAATTTAACTACTGCAAATACTTCAAAGACTTAGACTTAAAATACTAAGATATAATACTAGAAGTTAAGATCGACTAAAACAATCTTACACTTATAACAAGATCCTATTAAACAATCCTTAAAAATCTAATAAATATAAGAGCTAATTAAAAATAGTTATAACTTGCAATTATGGGCATGCAAGCTGTAATAGAGCAGCATGCTAACTACTTAGTTTACCGTGATCTTAAGCCAGAAAACATTTTAATTTAATTAAATCCCAACTTTGAAGTATTTATAAGTAATTATAAATATTGAGTTCAAAAATCTGATGACTCAGCCTTCAAGGCAAACTCACATAATTTATATGTTAATGCCTAATTAAAATTAAAAAATGGATCACATTTCTGGGATATTTATTCAATCGGCTTAATATTAGTTGAGTATTAATTTGGTCAAGAAAATTTTAGATGGTTTATGTAAAATAAGTAACATTTACAAGAACTTTTGCTGATGTGGCTGGAAGATGACTAAATTAATATAATGCTGAATGAATTTATTTTTAGAATAATTATAGACCAGGATGATTTAGTTACAGTAGAAGAATTCATAAATGTGTTGAATTAAGTTTTTTAAGAGCGAATAATTAATTTTTTAATAATTACTTTAATTAACTTGACTTTTATGAATTATTTTTAAAACTTGCTCCCAATTATAATATAAATATATTTAATTATAAATTATTAAAAATTATTATGTAATATATTTGTAAATCTATAATGATTTTTCTACAAGTATTAAATTTCATTTAATTAATATATTTGCAAATTTTAAACTTAAAATTAAAATAAGTTTTAAATCTAGTTACTTTTCTTAGTAATATTTTATGATTTACTCAATAAGAGAAACATAAATAAACTGCATTTAGTTTTAATATAAAAATCATTTTATTTTAAACCTTCAGTTTAATATTTTAAAACTTTTAATTTTAATATTAAGGAATTGATTGGTACACAATAGCAAAAAACTTATATATATATAATTTTTTTACATCATAATATATGAATAAATATGAAATTATAAAACACTTCAACGAAAACATTATATATTTCTTTTTATTTCAAGGTTTCTCTTAACAGCAATTTTTAACCTTTTTTGACTGATTAGGTCTTAATTGTTACAGAAATTACTAGTGGTTTGTCATAAAATCAATTTCTTTAAAGGTGTTATGCTCAATTATTTTTATTAACTTTTTTATTTTTTAATCTTAATCATAATACTATAAGTGATTGGATTTACAGTAATACTTTAAGCCATCTTTTTTAAAGAACTGTTTCAAAATAACTTAGTTTTCTTTAAAGTCCACTACGTATATTTTGCTAAATGCTTCAATTATAACTGTCTTAAAGCCTTAAATGAATACGTTATAAATAAAAAAGTTGGTATCCTCTTTAGCATAAGGATAAATTTCATAATTCTTATTCAGCATTTTTAAATACACTTTTCTAAAAAATATGCAATGAAATTTATTAAAAACTACGTTAATAATTTTTCCATGTTCATTGATAGTTTCTTGTTATAATTAAATTAATTCGTAATCTACTCACCTTACACTATCACCAAACTAATATATCATCAAATCTGAAAATGTTATATAATACAAGAAGTCATCACATATGATATACAAATACTCTTTATCATATACTTGGAGTCTAAAATTCTTTTAGAGATGACTAATGGATAAATCATAGGATAAAATTAACTAAAGTCCAGTCAATGAATAAATCCTTAAACAAAAGTTACTTTTAATTGAATTGCTTTCATTTGTTTTTTCCGTTAGTTTTCTTGTTCTTAGAAATCTATTGCTATTGGTTGTTCCGGTAAAAACAAATAAAAAAATATGAGAAACAGAGAAAGTTTAATCTATAATAAATATAATTAGTCATGTATTTGGAGCTTTCTAATTTAAGGTTGCTATTCATTAGTTTAATATTAATTATTGTACATGTCAGACGTAACTTTAATAGTCTGAAATATTTATTTTATCAACAATACTTAAATTAAAGCTTTATAAAATTTTTATTAAAATACTCAAGCTTAAACTTTTTATAGGTTGAAGATTAATGACTAATGCAATGATCAATAACGATCTTAAAATTAAAAATTTAATTCTTTTTTTAGTTAAAGATATTTTCGCCTTATCTTGTCCATTTCCTGCAGATAAAAAACTTTCTGGTATAGTTTTTTCTAAATTTTTGTAAAATATGGACTCTTAATGATTAACTTTTCTTTATAAATAGATTAATGTAATACAGAGTTAGCGCATTCAGCTACAGAATTAAGAGAAAGCAAGAGTAAGAGACTCTCAAGGAACAATGACCTTGCTTGAGTCAGAGATATCACAGGAAAATATTTAATACAAAAACTTAAAATTCGTATTCAACTTTATTATTGCTAAAATAGAATAGAATCGGAAAATTATGAAAATAAAATTAAAAATAAATATAGAATATAATTAGACCAATTGAAAAATGAGTAAACCCAAAATCCCCTCAATTTCAAAACCCCTGTGTTTTTGTTTCCATGTGTCAGTTTTTTATTAGTAGTTGGTCAAAAAATTTAGGGGCTGGTCAAAATCATACATTTTTTGTAAAAATTCATACAAATTTAGGGGTCTATATAATTAAGGAAGTTGAGAGATTTGCGAAATTAGCGATTTCAGAGACTTGCTTAGTTTAGGGCAAAATAGGGACTATTTCATAAAACCTCTCTCATTTACCGAAAAGGGGCTTGGAAGTCGGGTAACTCCATTAAAATTTTGAAGTTTTGCCAAAATATGGTACTCATGCACAATTTTGATAATATAAAGGCAAATGCAACTAAGTAGAATCGTTAAAGAAGTGGCCATTTTAAGAGTGCAAATGTGAAATAGAAGCAGTATTATATAATTGAGTGTTGTAAAGTGTGAATTCGGACATTATTAAGTCAAATATAAATAGTGTTATTAATCATAATAATCTGCGATGAATTTAAAACTGACATGCCAGGGGAAATTGTAAAGGGAAACAGGTTATACACTACTTCACCTATGAAAAAAATATCATCACACAAAACCGAACCGAAGAGTGTGAATTCACTTCTTGATACTGAATGCCCACATCCCCTGGATGTCTTCTTTTATTAAATTCTGAATGATTTCCACAACCCTCTTCAACAATTGCTGCCTAAAAGTGTAAAGCCCATTTAAACTTACTTGTTCTGAATAGTATCCATCTTCATCTCCTTCTTTGCAAAGTAAAATAACTGCTCAATTGGATTGAGCCAAGGCGAGTATTCGGCGTCTAAGAGCATATTCACTTTGAACTTTCTGGTTTTGGCTAACATCTCTGAATATTTATGAATGACTGAGTTGTCCATCAGCAGGACCACTTTCTTCGAGTGTAGGTCTTTTTCGGTTCTTACACTGCTTAAGTATGGTAAATGAAGTTTTCAAAGAGAACTGAGTCAAAATCTCCTTCACTTGACTGGAGATAATTCTATCCTAGGAATTGCAGCAATATAAGACATTGAGAATTGCTATCTCTTAGTTGAGCTTTTCTTAATTGAAAACTCTCTCACTTTCATCCCATAGTGTCCCAGGTTTTGCTTCATCTCTCTCTAGTATTCCTTAATGCTTTTCAAGTGAGTGTTCTATAAATAGCAGGTGCCAAAGCTTTTAGTAAGAACCCTTTCACTCTGCAAATTTCCCTGCTCTGACACAGAGTTCGATGAGTTTTTGTGGAAGCTACTTGAGAGTTTTGATTTCCTAGGAGTGACCGCAAGCCGACTTTCCAACTTGGTTTCGGCACCTAGGTCAACAAACTTCTTCCTCGAAGATTCCAGTTTTAGTTTTGATATTTTATCAAGAATAGGAGTTAAACCACTCTTCACTTTTGAAGCTGAATTGTCTTCAGACATTACTGATTTCACTGAACTATTTATGCGGAAACTCTGAAAAGTTTTAGTCAAGCTGAATTTCTAATTGGAGGTCTCAGGGACCTCTAATATGGGGAGAGGTCCTTTGTAAATCCAAGCCGAATTTTCATTTAAGGGGTCTGAAGTTTCTTTTTTTATTGTTTCAGTTATGGATTTCCCTAATAGTATTATGCTTTAATAATTACATTAGTATATCCAATGGTTTTCTAACTCTAATTACTAATTTTCGATGACTTCTTTGACCCCCTTAGATCTTTTGCTCCATGAATTAAGATTGGAGTGCTGACAAGATTTTTTGGCGTCTAGGATTTTTTTTAAACCCCTAACCTCCCTGAGGTCCTTTAAAGCTTTTTCATTGCAAAATTGTTAATTGCTTACGAAATTTACTTAGCCATGCCGAATTTTCCACTTTTAATATTTCCAACCGATTAATTAAAATTGTTAGAAAACCCTATTGTTCAACATTTTCGATTTTTGGGGGGTACCTGTCTCACCACCACACTTTTTATATATAAATATTTTGTTCAAAAGAGTCGCTTATCTGGTCAAATTTGGATCGAAAATCATAATAAAGTAATAAAAATTATATTTGGCAAGATGAGTAAAATTAAAAATAAATATATTTTAATCATGAAATTTATATAATTTCCACTTGGATTATATCATAAAAGGTACTCATTTTTTATTGGATATAATTATAAAATATAATTGTTTTTTTATTGTATGACTATCTTTTAAAGAAGAATCTTAATGAAAAGCATTTCAATATGTTTATTAAACTTGATTGAAATGCTTTTCATTAAGATTCTTCTTTAAAAGAAAGTCATACAATAAAAAAACAATTATATTTTATAATTATATCCAATAAAAAATGAGTACCTTTTATGCTATAATCCAAGTGGAAATTATATAAATTTCATGATTAAAATATATTTATTTTTAATTTTACTCATCTTAAGAGTTGCCAAATATAATTTTTATTACTTTATTATTGATTTTCGATCCAAATTTGACCAGATAAGCGACTCTTTTGAACAAAATATTTATATATAAAAAGTGTGGTGGTGAGACAGGTACCCCCCCCCCAATTTTTCAAGGTGTAAATTTTCTGGGAATTTCGAAGTTGAAGAATCAGAATTTTGATCCATTTTGAGGAGCATTTTCCCATACAAAAGTTTTTCATCGCTAGCGAGGATCATGCTATCATTTTGCAACCTTTTTTATCGCTTCTGTAATTTTGCAGAATCTCGATGCATATCTTTAATGTTGAAGCTCCATTACTTTGAGGGCGTCGAGTCCGATCGGAAGTTGCTCTCATCAATAGAAATGATAACTGCATCCTCATATAAGAACTGAGCCAACAACCTGCTAATCCATAGCCTCTTCTCATTGAAATCCGGGTCTCTTTACTTTGTATTATCAGCCTGAGTTTTCCCATATCTTTGATGGAACTTATCTCACAGAATCTTTTGAAGAGTGGTAACGGAAGGCACCTTAAGTAGCTTGCACTAAAAACCCCAAAACCCCTTAATGAGTTTTATAAGTGCTTTGATTTGTAGGGTATAGTTGGGGTCTTATAGGGGTTAGTAGACAAAATGCAGGTTTTATCTTAATTTAATGAATATTTAATGAACTTTAGTTTACCTAAATCATACAAATTTTATCTGCTGTCTTTATTATATCTTTTGAACCTTGCTCTCTCAAGTGGGTCAAGTATGTCATCTAATGTTTACCGAGGATAGTTAGGAGCTCTCACGATTATCAATTCTACTATGCTTTTAATTTCTTAGCAGACATCTTCTTACTTTATATGTTTCTGAGCCAAACTTATTTATTATTTTTCATGCTTTGTACAAAAGTAAGACATACATTCCATGTCACTTTCTAATATTAT
>ARYC01022267.1:0-40906 GCA_000711775.1 Oxytricha trifallax
AATTTTATGGATTTTGACACTTTTATAGATGATTCTAAGTTCCCTAGGTCCATTAAGGGGATTAATCAAGCAACCCAAGCTGTACTCGATGCAGTTGAGGCCTTACCCTCATTCACCTATACTCCGATCGCAAACGCGAAGCAGCAAGCCAACCAGCGGTTCGGGTCTTACGGGCTCTTGGCTCGAAATCTCTCAACCACCAAGGAATCCACTAAGAGATAGCAATTTTCGATGAGCTTTGTGGCAGCCATCACCAAGGACCAGCTGATCTCTAGCCAAATCATTGAGGGGGCCTTCGATGCTGTGCTGTTTGAGAACTTCCTCTATCACACCCTGCGCCAGCTGCGCACAGACAAGGATCTCGCCCAGAAGAAGATCGTGCTGCTCATGGACAACGCAGTCATTCACAAGTATTCAGAGGTGCCGGAGACTGCTAGGAAGTTCAAGGTCACTGTCCTTTTCAACGCTGAATACTCACCCTGGCTTAACCCCATCGAGCAGTTGTTCTCCTACATCAAGAGGCACCTCCGATAAGAGCAAGCAGACAGCAAGTAAGCATACTATACCTAACTTTTCAAAGGATCCACCTGGTGAAGCGGCTCTCGCAGATTCTGAAGGCCATGCCAAAACAGACGTCAACAAGCTCTGGGCTTTCAGCGTGAAGCAGTGGTGCAGCACCATCAAGCATGGATTTGTGTGAAGTTGAGCTGAAAGACGATGAGTTAAAGTGCAAGAGCTATGGAAGACAACAATACATACAGAAACAGCAGTTCAAATCGTTTAATTGCTTGATTAAAAGCCCCTTATTACAAATCACACTTTTAAGTTTTAATTTTAACTAATCAAACCAGAAATCCAAAAACCTCTCTCATTTTCGCTCATTCAAATCGTCATTTTGGCTCCTCGTCCATTAAAACGACCAAATTTGGTGCTCAAACAGTCGAGCAGGACTTGAAAGTTGCTGAGCTGGGGGTTTTAAAATATGGAGAATACGATCGGGTCTCAAATTTGACCTTACACTCATCAATCAACGAGTTATTGACCATTTATTGTGATTCCACTCTCAATCACGAGAATTTAGGCATAGATGTCTATGATTTCCAATCATTTTAAAAGTTGGACAGTAATAATGACTATTGGGAACTAAACTAGTAAATCAGATGAAAAAATTGAAGAAACTACTTAAAAATCAGCTTAAATGGATGAAAATTGAATAAATCAACAAATACTTGTTATAAGTGTTCGAATACAAACGAAATGTAAAGTTGGTTAAAATTAATATAATATAATTTGGTTTTGATTAATTTATACTCTTTTCCTATTTTTCATTCTATTTATAGTTTCTAATATTGAATCATAAATTAGGATAAAATTACTTTAAATGTTGTTTTGAAAAAATACAATTGAATCTAGAAGCTATTTTTTAAATTTGAATTGATGAATTAAAAAAGTTTAAAGTCCTCTAATTAAATTATTTATATTTACAAATAAAATATAATCTCATGATTTTATTGAAAAGTTTGATAAAAAATATTATTTCGGTATAGATTTATTATATAAATTTTGCTTAATTTAGTGCTAACTATTCACTTTTACATGGCATACTTTATTTTATTCGTATGAATTTATTATATGTTTTATAACTTAATAAAGTTATATTACTAATTAATGTTATGTAGATTTCATCCAACTTTTTCATAAAATTTTCTTGTCTATATTATAAACTTTAGATTTCATGCTTTAAATCTATTAAATTAACTTACTAAATATATAAAAGAAATATGAACTCATTAATTTTAGATAATTATCAAGACTTAAAAATAACTAAAATAAGATTATTTTATTTATATTCCCTTAATATTTTTAATCAAATATACAAAACCAAAAATATTCTTTTTGGTCGGTATTTATTTTAGATTCTAAACTATTAAAATTTTAACTCAAGTCCTTTTACACATTGCACTTTTAATTTAATGATTTTCATCTTTAGCAAGTAATTATACTAATTTCTTAAGATGTTTAATTAATTAAAAATAAAATCAGGGTATTTAGAAGAGCATTTTTATTCTTAATAATTAAATCTAAAATTTCTTACATTTTGATTGTGTATTTTAATTAAAGAATAAAAGAACTTCATATATTAAATATGAATTTTAATTTAGGTCTTTTAGCAGTTCATATCTAAATAAAATAATAGAACTATCACTGAGATCAATTTAATCGCAATCAGCTTTCTTGCAGAATTAAGTAATGATTCATGTTTTAATGCCATTAAAAATTAAGAGTTAGACATATTGTGTTCCAATATCAAATAAGTAAATATAAATTAATTAAGGTAAAATAGTTTTAGTAAATTAAACTATATTTGTATAATTTTAATTGTCAACATTTTTATTTTTAATTTAATTAATTTACGGAAGATAAAAGTTTGTAATCACTCCTTAAATTTGATATACAATGAAATAACAACAAAAATTTAAGTTTGATTCTAAGTTAAACAAATTAAAAATTTTAATTTTTTCAAGGTATTGAAGACCCCTAAGACTATCAATTACATTAATTAATTATTTTTATAAGAAATTCATTTTAAAATTATTTGGAAAAGTTTATTATTATGCCAGATTATGATTGTTAAATAATAAGGATTTGTTTTTAAAAGACTAATTTTATATACAATTTTTATTTTTATTAAATTTCTAGGGATCTAATTTATCATATAATTTATTTAAAAATATATTTTATAAGCGAATGTAAGGTGATTTTAGTAAATACGAAAACGATGAAGAAGATGACAAAGTCAAGGACAATTACAAATAAATAGGAAATTATGAAAATTATAGGCTTCTCTTGGCATTGTAAATCAAACGTGCTAACTCAACACTATAGGCGTTCCAATAGTACCAAAAATAAAGTAAGTACTGCATACTGCCTCTCACCAAGCTTAATGGTTAAAGAAAAGAAAAAAAGGTTTACGTATGTATTAATATCTGATTATAGATTCCATTTTTTATAAAATAATGTAAAAATTAGTAAAAAAAAATCAAATGCAAAACCAGTTTAATCATTTAAGTGTCTTAATTATCGAGCAAATTTAAATGAACAATCTAATTATAGATAACTAATTTACTTTTATTCACATTCATTATTGTTTCTTCGTAGATTCAGTTGTTGATTATTATTATTATTGCTATTAGTCTTCCATTTGTTCTCTCAACAATCTTTACATTCGGCATGTCTTCTGAGTCTTACAATCTCCTTTGTTTCTTTGTCATCAAAATCTTTCCAAGCTCCTCCTCTGCCTCCTGCGATTCCTTTATTGCTGGTCTCTCCACTGTATTGTGGCACTCTGATCTATCTCTTTGTGGTTTACCTCCAAGGCATCAGCCATCTTCGTGTTATCCTCTGAGGCGACCTCTGCACCCTCCGCAGTCATCTCCTCTTCTGTAGTTGCCATCGTTATCTTCTCTTCTTTCGCGCTTCTCTGGCTTTCCCTCTGCAATAACACCTCTCCTCTCCCCGTTGACTTACTCATCAGCTGGAGGCTGGTCTCCTCATTGGGCTTCTCGACATTTTTGTCAAACCAGATTGCAGAGGAAGTAACGGGAAAATCTTTGACTGGGGGGCGGCCATGGGCACCACTCGATTCTCCTTGTAATTTTTTACGGAGATGGGATGTCCGACTTAGACATCTATGCTGGAAGCAGGATAAGTAGATCTTTATTTTGCGGACCACCCTCTGGTATTGAGCGAGCTTTTTTATGCATATTACCTTAGTAATCGTAACGATGATGTTGATCAAATTATCTTAAACTTGCAATTTTCTCTCGCCTGTGAGCTTTTTCTCTATCTTGCTATGAGAGGCGTCAAAGTGGATTTTTTAACTGTCTACAGGGGTTCAATAAAATTGGAGTGCTCTTAAAAAAAATGGGGGAGCAGAGGAATCTTAAAGTAGTATACCGTGCTCGCTGCACTAATTGGCTTCTCAACCAAAGGGGTTACCATCCACTGGCACTTCAGAGCACTTATACAACTTCTTCACACCAATAGAAGCAAGCTCAGATGCCAAGAGAGTAGAAGTTGATAGATGATAAGGAAGCAGCGAATATTAGACTTTCTATCACTACTGTTCATTCAGTCCCTGCGTTTATACCAACAGTCTCAGCGCAAATAGAGTTGCTAAATCATGCTCTTCCAGTACCCAATGGACCATGGATTATTTGACATACGCTAACAATAATTTTCCAGCTGCTCAAAGGGTCACTGGTCACCTTATCAAAGGGCTCTACAAAGCCACTGATGCTCTATGGCAGCCATGTAATGTTGATGCTTAAAACGGTGTGATAATCGGAGGTACATAAGATGTCTCTATTTGTCTCTTCCCCTAATTCCATGACTGGAGGGCTCCCCACTGGTATAACTGGTCCATTGTTGTCACTTAACAGGAAGCAATTAGTATTGATCATGAACTTCTTATAATCCTGAATTAGAATACTGTCTAAGGGATGTCTGTCGCCTTTTAGACTTGTGAGGCAGAATGTTCTGATTCAATATCGTTCATTGATAATGCAGGGTTGATTAGTTTCAGTTAGATTGAGAGTATATATTTTCAATATTAATTGTTAGTGTATTATTGTAAACGAATTCTAATTAAAATAAACAACTATCATTAATAAAGCTTTTTTTTTATTATAAAAGATTCAATTTTATTTTTGCCACCTTTTACCATTTATCAATAGGGTAAAAACAAATCTAAATTTTATCTATTTATAACATAAATATACTTGAATTTTAGGCCGAATTGAGTTGCATCTGTATTGTAAAATTAATCAAAATTAAATTAGTGGAATTTCAATCAATAAACTTTCCTTACTCATATGTGAAGCCAATTTATATAGTAAAAGCTAGGAATAAAAGTTCTTTGAATAATAAAACTATTTATTTAAATTTAATCACCCTATATTTATTACTCAAAACACATTACTTCATATTACCCTGAGTTTATAATGTTTTTTTTAAATAAAATCTCCAATTAAATCATGATTATTATTTTACTTCTCTAAAATAAAACAATATTTCATAATTTAAAATAAAATAATTTTTTTTTAATTTGCCAGATCAATTTTGAAACTTTATTTATTATTAATAAGTTCATTAAAATATTAAATTTTTATTATATTAAATAAATGAATTGTAGTTTTAAAATTTAGATAAATTTATTTATTTAAAAAATAAATGTTTACATCTGCTAGATACTAAATAATTTTTTTTTAATTAATGCTATTATCTCTATTCCAATTTTGTATACTCTGTAATCTAACTAATTATCTAAGAAAGAATCACATAATATTGAATTAAATTAAATAATTCAGAGTTTAATAAGAATTAATTAGATATCCCCTAATACTAAAGTTTCTCAATAAAAAGTACCATTAATAATTACTATGTAATATATAAAAAAAATTAATCATAATGCAGAGAGATAAATATTCTTTATTTAGGAGTTATTTCAAATTTTCCCCTATTTCTTATTTAAAACAAATATGACTCGGTAAAATGATAATTTTATATATAAGTAATTTTGGCATTAAAGATAAAATAAAACACTCTTCCAATTTGTTAAAAACATAAGTTTTTTTTACTACTACAATTATCCACTTGACTTGTACATTTGCTGCTCACTCCGCTTGTCACTTCAAACTAATAATTAATGGGAAATCAATTTATTAAACAATATAAAAGATTTATTAAATAAGTTATGAAATGTATTTTGTTAAGGAATAAACAATTACTTTGCAATGGTTTATAGAAAAAAAATTATATTTTATTATATCTTTTAAAATATTTTGAATTCAATCAAATTGCTTTAACATTAAACTTTTATTATATTATCTTATTTCTCTCTCAAGCATTTTTTAGTAAGAAAAGAAATATGTAAATATTAATGTATAAAATACTCTACAAATTTTTTATTTGTTATAGAATATTATAAGATAGACTTAACTAAAAATAATAATTATACTTTATACTGTTATTTTAATTAAAGGAACATTTTGTAAATTTTACAATTTACAGCATTAAAAATTGAATATTTTTGTTACCGTAAAATATCATAAAAAAATCTACTGGTTAATAACATACGTCAAAACATAATACAAAATTATTAATCAAAATTTCTTATTTGTTTAATTATAATAAAATTAATGCATATAAGTTTAATTTATCGATGTATAGGAAACTAATTGATTTAAGTTGGAAAGTTTTTTATAAAATGCTATGACTATTACAACACTTCTATTAATGGATAAAATGAATCTTATATTTATTATTGTGATTATTAATATATTATTTTTTTTTATTTGTTTTTGGATGATTAAAATTTAAGAAATCACTCTTTTTGTATAAAGTTTAAATGATTTTAGTTTTTCTTAATTAATATTAAATTGATTAATTAAAAAACTAAAATGATTCATTAATTAGGTTAAAATTGTAGAAAAATAACTAATTATCAGCTTATTAGATAATTTATTTTTAAAAAAAAACACTTATATTAAGATCTGGGCATTATTTTAAATAAAGCTATTAAAAGTTGAATATCAATCACTAAAAATTATTTGTAGATATTTATGCTTTTATTGGAATTATCAGTCCTCTAAATTAATGTAAAAATTTATTATTTAGTGGCTATAATCAAGTATGCATTTGGGCAAACAAAAATATTCATTTTTCGACTCATTTAATTTAAACATTAATTTAATATAAATAAAATATGTCAGTATTATTTCATAGATCATTTGAATTTTTTTATAGAATCAGACCTCGAAAGATATAGATATTTATTTAAAATCTATTTAAACTGAAAATCTATTTAATATTTTCGTTTAACTATAAAGTAAAATATAATAGTTTTAAAAAATAATAAATGTTTCTTAAATCTTTTATATTCAAATTTCACAACTTAACCATGATAGATAATTATTTTCCAATTAAAATTCATACATTTGTTAGATAAATTATAAATAAATTATATTTTAATCATGAGATAATTATGTTTATTTGTCTTCATTATTTTATTAAATGGCTAAAACCTTTCTCTCACTAAGACATTATTTTAGGGCTAAAATCAAACAATATCTCATTTAAAGAAAAATAAAAGATTATATGTTATTTAGAATTTTAAATTAAAAAATTTACTAATTAACTTTCAGCTGTAGCCATAATATTTTGTGTATTATATTGAAATGTTATTAAGATATGTTAAATAAATTACAGTCAAATGCTTTTTCAATCAAAACTTAACTTATTTTTCGAATAATCTAGTTGAAACGATTATTATATTTGACATATTAAATATACGAAGGTATTAAAAATCATTATTATTAATCTTCACATTGATCATTTTTCTTTAATTTGTAGCAGTTTTAAATAGGATTTAAAAATGCTTAGATGAAAGATAATATAAAATATTTATTATTAAATGTCTAAAATTTGAGAATTAATTTATAAATCATTAATGTTTACCCTATAAAATTATTATCTCTTAAATAAGGTTTTTAGTTACAAAGAATTCAAATATACTATAAAGATAGATAGTTTGATTATGATATTATATCATTATTGTAAGCTTGACCAGAGATATATTTAAATTTATCGATAAATAAATTAATACAATTCTTACATAATTAATAATAAATCAAATTAAATAAAATCTTTTATTTATGTTAGTCTTGTTGATGTTAATTATTTAAATCGAATAAATTGAATGCAAGTATATATTAATGTAATATATTTTTCATATATGACTTTTAAATACTCTTTGTCTTTATTGCTATTTATAATCAGTATCTTATGAGATAATTATCTTTTTGGTACCCCCTCCAAAATTGGGACTTTATATACAATTCTGGAACCAATTTTGAAAATTAAAAAATTTATCCATGAAAAAAACATTTACAGAATTCAATAACCTTGCCCATTTAATATGCCTATCTTGGATAACAATAAAATAATTAAATTCAAAAATAATTGAGGTTAAGCAAAATTCTATATATTTAAATAATACTAAAAATTCATTTTCTTGGCCATTTTTAAATTCATTTAATTTCACTTACCCTTAATAATTTTTGGAATTATATTTCTTAATTGTTATTTAGGATAGGGGAATTATATGGGATAATGGTCATTAAATTCTGTAAATGTATTTCGGACTAATTTTTTAATTTTCAAAATTTGTTCCAGATTTGTGTATAAAGTTCTTGTTTAAGAAGGGTGGGCCTAAGAAGTTCCAGTTATGGAGAGGGTACCCATTATTTTTTCTTTACTAAATTTGTAATAAAAAAGATGTATATTGAAAACTTTTATTTTGCTTATTGATACATTTTCCTATATTTTTTATTTATAAATTTGAAAAATCTTCATAATTTATAATTAACAATTTATTTTATTCCACCAGATTTTAAATTAAACATTTTTTAAATTCTACTTTAATGTCTTCTCTTTATGTAGCAGATTTCAAATAATATATTTTATAACTAGCTTTTTGACTAAGCATTGTTTAATTGACATTCCCTCACACCAAAATTTGTTTATGTTTCTTTAAAAAAAAGAAAATTAAATTATTACAAATTATCACTTTTTAAACAGTTTTATTTTACTAGTGAAAGATTTTTGTGTAAGTATACATTAGAAATTGAACAGTGAATAGTAACTTATAACTGTAAGCTAAGAAAGAAAAAATGTTTAATTTTTAGAGAGAAATGAGCAAATTCTTTTCTCTGGTAAATACATAATTATGTCGAATTGATTGAAAAAACGGATTAATAAATATTCAAACTAATCAAAAAACCTGATAGCAAAGTATAGATTATAATAAAATTCTTATAATATTTAAATTTAATAATTTAGATGGTTTAATCCCAATTGAATAATTTACTCCATCGATAGATAGTAATTAAGTTGATTGAGCTTTTAAGTTCACTACTAAGCATAGAGGAATCGTGATCTTTTCCCGTTTTATATACATCAATGCTGCCAAAATTTTGTGCTTTAATATGCCCGGAGTCAGTCTCAAAATTTTATTTTTTTGCGAGTGACTCCTTTTAAATATTCCCATTAATTCTGATTTGCAATAAGTTTTTAGTTTACATTTTTCATAATATAGCGTGTGTTTTTAATAAAATGAAGATAATTTTTTTATGTATTAATTTTGATACTAATTAAAGTAACAACCTTTAAATCATTCATTGATAACATACGATTATAAATATTATGAAAAATTGGATAAGTTTTTCACTAAAATTATGCAATATAGTAGTCACAAACAAAACAAATAGAGAGAGATTAAAAATTATATAAAATCTTAAATATGGAGTGACTCGCAAAAAAAAATATATTTCGCGAGCGAATCCGAATATTATTATAACAAGAATTTTTGGTAGAGTAGCGATATATATATATAAACAATATAGAATATTAATGCACTGGATGAATCAGATTAATAAAATATGGCTTCAATTAAACCAACACTCCACCTATAATGAAATCCTTTCCATTTAATGGATGTAATATAAAATATTTAATTATTGAATGATTAAATAATTATAATAAATTATGCATTATTAGGAGATTTGTTGATTTCTGTGAATATTTTTTATCCTTATTTTTCTATCAATTCGACCTAAATATTTAAAATTTGACCTCAACTTATATTCTAAAAATATAGTGATAGGATATATATATTTTAACTATAAGATCAAGAATAAAATTCAAAACTTCGATTTAATTGTAGCACAAAGATTAAATTAAATACCATAGAGCTTCTTTGTAGATAATGTGAAAGCTATGAGCCCTTTTTCTTTTCGTGTAATGCGATTGGTATTATTAATAAAATTGATAAGTTACTTAGTAAATACTCTAATCAAGATGGAAAGGCTTATTCAATTTAATAAAAAATAAAATATGAATCAAATAATATCGTTAACATAAATATTTTAAATCATTACTCAAGTATTTTTAAAGCAAAATAAGAATTAACATATATTAAATAATTACTTTAAATAACTAAAAGGTAAATTCATTAAATATAAATAAATAAAACTGTGATAGATTTATCCGTTGAAGGTCATTTTTATAAAATATAAACCAAGACAATTAAAAGATATTAGTTTCAGATTAATTAAATTGTTTTATTATGATTAAATTCAAAGCTAGATTTATAGTGGAAATATTATAGACTCTCTTTCTGATAAATCAATTCTTACAAAATTGCAATAGATAATGAGTAGATATATTTGATGCAAAAGTTACAACTAAAACACGAAATGATAGTTAAAATTGATTATTTAATTAATAAGCGGGATGTAGTAAATAAATATTAACTGAAAACTTAAAAATTTGTTCGGATTGTATTAATTTAAAAATACTTCAGTGTACTATGAATGAATTAAGGAATTATAATTATATTGTTTTAAGCACATATTTATTAAAAACAGTCTTTCTTTATAAATAATTTTTGAATTTAATCAATTTTGACTCTTATATATAACTACATTTCTTTATAATAAAAGCAATTTTTGATTAATATCCTTAGATTTTTAATATATATCCTCGCCTTCTCTTAATCTTTATGCATCTTTTGCTTTTTTATTACTCTTTATTATTTTTATTTAAGTATATAACATATGATTGTTTATTTTCATTAATTTTATTATATTTCCTGGTTTTATTATTAGATTTGACTTATAAATAAATAATACATTGATGTAATTTTAATTTTAAAAACTTTCCTTTTAGTTAAATTACGAAGCTTATAACCTTTATCCGCTTATTAATGTTGAAATTTATCAATTTTTTAATTGGATTAAATGCTTACTTAATTAAAATTATAATTTTAACCTTAACATATTATTTCAATTGATTTTGAATTAATTTATGCATTTATTTAAAGGAAATTAATTTCTATGGTGTTATTAATTATATATTAGATAAATTATGAAAAATAACAAGGAATCGATAAATTAAATTGAAATCAGATGAACTAATAAGTATTCTAAAACAAATATGCAAAAATTATATCCAGTTACATTTACCTTCTCTTTCCACTCTCCAATATATATAATTTCCCCTGGTTATTTTTATTAGAGTTTATACAATTCTTTCTGTTTGTTTTTGATCAAATAAAAATTGCCTTTAGTCTGTTTCTTTTATAATTTCAATTAATAACTCATCTAAATATTTTAACTTATATGATTGATTTACAATTAATAGGTTTTATTTAAGCAGCTTAAAGTCAATATTACTATTAAAAAAGCATCTTATTAATGAATTGCTACTAATTTTTTTATTTCTAATTTAAAGCAAATAAAAATATGATCCATAGGAAAGCTAGAGATAATCAGGGAGTTATTTTTTTCATAAATTTTAATTTAATTTTTATTTATCAATTCAATAAAATTAATTTATTCTTATTCCATCTACATTTCTTATTAACAAATAATAATAATTTTTTCTCCTTTATCTCGAAGCTGGATTTATGCATCTAATTTTTTGATAAAGCAAAACATTTTTTATCCTCCTCTTCTCCCTAAATTTAGATATCATATTATAAAATCAATTAAAAATTTACATTTAATGAATTATTTTATTTATTTACTTTAAATCACAGAGCAGTCTTTTTAAAATTGAAATTATTGCCTTATTTGTTTACTTGATTCTAAATATTATTTATATTATAAGCTAGATTCTCTAAAATTCTAGTGTTATATAAAAATTAACTATATAATTCCAATAATATATATAGTAGGATTAGTTTAAGAAAAATTATAAAATATTACAAATTATTTTATATAAATTCATAAATGACTTATAATAATTCGAAATATTTTTTTGGAATTAAACTCCTTAACCCCATCGTTATCTTTACAACGAAGTATAATAAGTAATAAAGTGATCAAGTATAATTAAAGTAAATTGGTACGCTTTATAATTGAGCATCAATCTTCAGCTTGTTCATAAACCAAAATAAGCTGCTTGCTAATGCCGTCGTGGAGGTACTAATTATTTCCTATTTTTAAAAATTAAATCTTAGGATCATGCTAGTTGAATTTCTGTATAGCATCTTGAATACTCGTTATAAGATTTTTAGCATTTGAGCTATTAATCTTTTGTTATTATTGAATTTGTGGTTATATAAATGGTTATGATTGTTGTTATTGAACTGAAGTAACTTATTCTCTTTTTTACATTATTGATCGCTTTTCATGTTAGATACTCGAGTAATTATTGTTTTAATATTTTCTTGAATTATATTCATGTTTTTTGTAATGTATTCTTTGCACTCTTTAATCTTCTCATTGAAAATTTCAACTACACACTTCAATTTTTTCTAGACATCTGTAATATTTATTTCTAGTAGATTTACTTATTCACTATCTTAGACTGTTAGACTTTGAAGGTATCTGCCATATTCTTAAAGCCATTAGTTAAATCCTCAATTTCTTTTTGAAGCTCCAAAATTTAGTCATTGATCCTTCTAACATTTTATTGCTATCGACTCTTTAGTGGCAAGACCAAGAGTGGGTGCTACTTTTTTGATATCTTCAACTAATATCTAGAATGTCTGTTTAATTTCCTCGCGTCCTTTAGCAAATTGTCTTGATATTTATTCAAAATCAACACCTTGGAACAAGGTTTCCAACTTTGTAAATCTATCACTAGATTCCTTAATTTGGTCTGTTAAGTTTTAAAATTATTGAGTATGAAATAACTCTGGTACCTATTTAAGTATCATTTTACTTATATCTTCCCGAGCTTAGTACGTAAGTTCCCCTAACATTTTCTCATTTAGCTAATCAATTTAGTTAAGCTCAGGGAATGTTGTGTCGCTATGTATTTGCGAAAATTCCGTCTCTGTGTGTTTCAAGTCAGATTAAAGTGATTAAAAGTCCATTCCTGTGATAATGCTTTGGTCTTCATTCTTTGAAGGAGTTAATGAATTTTTGCATTGGTTCGATTTACCATCAATATTCTGTTCTCCCTAGCATGTGGAGTTTTAGTATTTTTCTTAATAAAATTTTCTTTCTTTTATTTGTTGGAGTTGCGGCTTTGCTATCAGACTTTCTTGAATTGATGGTAGAAACTAGCCAATTTTTGTGAATATTTATAGTATAAACTCCAAATTTCTTTTTTAGCAAAATTTTGACATCCTTGTAGATCTACTTCCCAAGTATACCTTGCTTCTTAATATGGTCCAAGATCTTTTGCTTTGATTCTTTTTATTTCAATTCCATAAGTTGCTCTTCACTGAAAAAATAATTAGCTGTGTATCCGGAGTTCTTATCATATTAGTCTTCAGAAATAGGAGATTACATTTTCTATTTTTGTTTAGATTTTGATTTTTTCCCCATAAATTGTAAGTTATTACTAGTTAAAATGGTTTGCTTATATAGCATTTCATGCTTCTATATTTAACTTTAATGAAAGCCCCTACTTATTCTTTATTTTATATTATTAGTAACATTTGATAGAGTTATTTTAATGGCACCTACTCTAAGATTACTATTTTAATTTTGTTGATTCATAACTTTATTTCATATTAAATTCCAAAAATAAAAGATTCTAACAAATTATCATAAAGTATATCAAAGTAAAACAATTTGTTTTATCAATCATTGATTAACATAAATTTAGTATTTAAAATTATATCTAATATAAATAAAATAACTCTAACTAACTCTCACAATTCTAATTTTATGTAAGATTATTAGCATTAAATGATATCTACATTCTAAACAAACTTAGTTGTTCATTAAAAAAACAGATATATCAAAACACAAAAGACTTTTTTAAATGACTGATGTTTACTCATTACAGAGTAGTTGAACTGTGTGAAGTATTTTTACTTTATTTTGTAGAAATTTTCTAAAATTTTAAGATAATTTTGTTGCGGGATTTTATCATCAAGTGGTGGTGATTTTTCCCGTCTAATAAAAATCTTTGGAATAATCCTTTAAATAACTCTGTTTTCTAATGATTTTTATAATGTAGAAAACATAAAAATGCTGCTTAGTTAATTAAAAATCTTATTTATAAAATTAATTAAGTTAAGCTAAATAAGAATAACCTTCATACATAAAATCTAATAGTCTCATATCATAAAGTTATTATTCTATTTAATAGGCTACTAATTCAATAGGTTGCCTTCTTAGTCAATGACTCCATCATCGTGAAGTTGCACACAAGCTATTTATAATTGACAAGTTCATCTATCTTACCTCTTAAGTCATTCATTTCGTCTCTTACCCGTTAGTTTTGCTCCAAAAATTTGTGTTTAGACTTTGACCCAATGTGGAGACTAGCATTCTACACTTCCTAGTCATTTTTCATTGATTTTCTTTTGCTACTCTGTTTAGATAAGAAGGCAGATCTTCCCTTGTTTACTAAATTTGAGTTAAATTATATACTTAACTACCACTGTAACTAATGGAAATGGTGAGGCATATAAAAATTAGGGCTTCTTGTGTACTATATTGTTTTGTGAATTATGAAGCCTTGCTCGTCTTTATTCCTTGCCTCTCAAAATCATCTAGTTAATTCCTTCAGTGTTAAAAGCTAAGAGAATATCAATGATCCACTTTTTATCTAAATGAGCCAGTCCATTTAATCTGGCAAATACTTCAATATGGAGGGCTTGTCTTCAGCATACGATAAAAAATCGTCTGCAGTAAGTCCCTCAATCTGTGGAATTGCAGATAAAATCACATCGCTTCGTTTAAAAAACTATAGCAAATTCTAACTAAATATAGTACCTCTTTTTATCTTGTGAGGATGCTTCTAAAAAATATAAATTTGAGCAGTTTGGGCAAGTATGCCCCACGCTCCTACGTGAGAAAATCATAGAGTTTTTTCTTAGAACCTATTTTAGATCTAACTTCATTAACATGAACACCCTGCAGATTGTTGTTCATCATGGCTTATTAAATATAAATACTTTGATTTTTTATTATTAAGTTTAATTAATATATTAGTGGTAATAAATTGTTATAGTTTGTGAGAGTTTTAATCTAACTGATAGTTTTAATTTATATTGCCCTACAAGGATTATTCTATATAGTAATGATTTTAAATTCAACTTAAAAATTATCAATAAATTTTATGGAGAAGTCTAATCTTAAAATCTTTAAATAATCAGACATAAGAGACTTTTTGTTTTTAAAGCAATTAGAGATAGCAGTCACAAGATGAGGAAGATGAGGTTTAACTTTAAGACTCTGTGAATAATGAGAATATTTAATACGAGATAGTTTACTGGTAGGTGACATTGAAGTTGATGATTAAAAATAATTTCTCAAACAAACTCTCACATTCAGAGTTTGGAAGCGAGAGTATTACTCAACATAGAAAATTAAATATTTAATACCTAAATTATTGATCCCAAGAGAATTGTGAATACCATGGAGGGGGAAATAAGTAAAAGAGCGCTATAAGCGACGAGTACATTAATGCTTCTCTTTTGCTAATCCAAGAACTTAGTTAAAGGAGGTCCATGAATAGCCATGCAATGAATAGTTAATTTTAAATTTTAAGTTCATAAAAAAAGCTCCCTTAATTTTCCTAATTAAGACATTTAACAGCATTCAGATAACTCTTGTGTAAGCAAATATAAAATTTATTATAACCCCCTTCCCATTTTTATTTAAGAGTTGTTAATGACCCAAGAAATTATTTAGATTCACACAATATATCTACTGTGTTTGTAGGCTTATTAAGCATTTATAATTCAATCATGGGTGTACCAAAAAATAATTAATAAAAAGATCTAAAATCAACATTTTCTTAAGTTAACAATGCTATTGATGATAGGAATTATAAGTCCATAAAAAAAGAATATTAAAAATTAGAAAATCTATTGGATAAAGTTAATAGAAAATGTTATTATTAAAATTAAGTAAAATTCTTAATTATATCTGCTAAGTAAATTCAAAATCATTCGCACATCATGTTGAACCTTGGGGTACCTTTATAAAAAATCTTAAAGATTATAAAACATGAAATTAGATATACTTTTAAGAAAGTATATCACATTGATAAATGATCAAATAGTTTAGAATATTTGAAGCAAAGATAACTTGATGTTAGTCATTATGCAAACTTTATGAGTTAAAATAAGTTAATAATTAACATTGACGAGAGTGGAATATAATTTTAAAGTTATTTAAGGTGAGCCTGGAGCATGAAGAGAGATCATAACTATTATGATTAATTAATTAGATACTATGGATTTAACATGATGCAGGCGGATTTAGTGATGGTAGAATTAATTATACACTGAGCATTGGAAAGAACAATACGACAAAGTTACTTTACTTTTACTATCAATAATTGAAAAATTAGATTAAAGCTCTAATTTGTGGAGAATGACCACTGTTTTTTTTATTATAATGCTACATATCAAAAGAGTGGTATTACACTCCAAAAATTAAGACTTTATCATATACTTGTACTATATTTGGGCCTTATCAATTCACAATAGCCCCTATAGAAAAACTTTTTGCGGTAATCAAGAAGAATTAGAATTCTATTCCTTAATCAACAAGTAAGGAGGAGTTTATAAAAACTTTCACACAAAGTATCCAAAGCAAGAATTTTTCTTGGATGCAGAATTTTTATTACAGCTGTCTTAAAAATGCTAAAATGCAATACTACAAAAAAAATTTGATATTTGTTTCTGAAAAATTAGATGTATTCTTCTTTCTATGGAATGAATTTGACTTTTGAACAAAAATTTTACATGTATAAAAATTTATAAAACATGAGTTTAGAATTAAAGAAAAATATACCTAATAAATTCTTTATCTTCAAGCTATTAAAAAGCAATAGCTTATTCAAGAATGATTATTCATAATTTATAAATATTAAATTAAAGTTATTAATTAAATTAAAATTCAATAAAGATTTAAAATTCTCATCTCATTATCTCCTATTACTTCATTGCCAACATACACTGAATGAGACTTGTCAGGTTGAGATCTTGTGAATCTTTCTAACCTATACTGTTATGGGAAAGTTTGGTCAATAATATCCCAGAATTCTTTTGGTTTATCGGAATACTACTTTCTTACAGTATCATTTTCTGTAGAAATTAAGTCTAATATTTTTGAATAAATGTAGCCTTTTACTCCAACATGTCAGTACTCTAATGAATATTCTGGATAGACACTATTTACCAAATTTCTTTTAGGTCTGAGCATTGCCCATTTAATAATCTTTTTAATTGAATATCCAATTAATTTTAAGAAATTTGCACCAACTTTTTAAGAGTTGTGAAGTGTCCAATAAAATATAATTCCTTTCTATTAAATTAAAGATTATTAATATCTGTTTCAATCTGTGTATTGGTAAATATGAATAGGGTTTTGATTTTTACTCTTTCCAAGGATTATCCTCAGCAACTATGGAAAATAATCCACCTGTTAATTTGAACATAGGTTTTTATAAGTTCTTCCAAAAATAATCATTTCTAACATTGAATTGTAATTTTATTGGTTCTGATTTAGCCATTTTATCTGCAAAATACTACTCCTATTGACTATAAATGAAAACTCCTTTTATCTCATAAATAAATTCTGGAATTTTGAGCTCACTTAAATTTGGGTCTTTATCATGCTTTTAAAGCTTCATTTTTTCATAATTGCTTGGCTCGAGTTGTTCTTATTCGAAAATAAATTAGCTTGAAATAATCGTAGTCTTGTCCACAAGATGACAGATACCCATAAGAGTTATACAGTGATCAGATTATTATAAAATTCTTTTGCATCCTTGGCACTCAAGCTCTTATAGAAGTTCCTCTGCCCTTTAAATTTTATGTAAAAGTTTGCATTTATTAGGTTTAATCAAATGATTTTATCTTGTTTAGGTCATTTATATCATGATTAGCAGAAATTACAGATAAAACTTTTGTATTAAATAGGTCCTTGTGTTGCAAGAATCAGCAGCTCTTAAAACAAAATCTGATCATTCAAACTCATTTGCTTAACATTGTATTAATGTTATATTTTTTATTATTCTTGTTTGGAAAAGTGCCTAAGCTTAATAAGTATTCTCAAATATTCAATCTTTAATATTTGTTTAAATGAGAACGTTTTCAAATAAGAATCCTCACTAGTTTTAGCATTTTCCTGAAATTAAAGTTGCAACGGGATTTTATCACCAGTAGCAGTAGGTGGTGATTTTTTCCTGTCAATAAAATTCCAATTTATTATTAAACTTAAAGTAACACCTATATTTTATAAATGATGTGATGAAATTTTCAAAGAAATACAATAAAAATTATTATACTGCCTACATGCTCAATGTTTAAATTTATTAAGAAATAATTAATGAGATAAAGTCATAAACAATTTTGTGGCAATTAAATAATAATGATAATAATTTTGAAAATTTTTTCTTAATATAAACTAAAATATTTCAAATGTATACTGTGAATATTTTAAATAATGGCATTTACTGAAGTTCATGATTACCTAACTATCATGTAGTGAAAGTATTTTAAATTGGTAAAAAAGATTTAGTGTAATAATTAAAAATGCAAATTGATATTTAATTTAGCATTCCTCAAATGATAATTAAAATTTTATCAATTTATTTTGACAAATTTTTTGAACATAATAAATCCTTAACTCCTTAAAGGTTATTTAGTGATATAATGAAACCGAATTGCTCAATCACAGTAATATAATTTTCACTTGTTAAATTAATGTAGCAGCAAAGTATAAAATTTCATTAAAATAACCAATAATAAAGTAAAAACTAAATATAAATTTAAATGTAAATTAAATTATTGTTCATTCATATTTTGATGCAAGCTCTTTCTTAACAAATTGTAGTACTTGCGACTATCATTAATTACTTTATAGTCTTAACATAGCTTGCAATATTTGTAAAATTAAGTAATTATGACTACTTTTGACTTAAACAATACATTTTCTATAATGACTTTGTATACAAACTAAAAATTATAGTTTACTAATGAATATTTTAAAAATAAATTTTTAAATGAAAATACACATCTTGTTAGTTATAGCTTAGTTGCACAATTAGGATAATTAAACAATTTGTGGAACTTGGCCAGCTTCGGATTTTTATGTTATTAATAAACTCTTTTCTGGTATATTGACTGAAGTGTCTCTTTAATTTTCCTAAGGCTAAAGGATATATTTCAGATACAAAGTCATGATAATTTCTTATTTTTTAAAGATGATACATATTAAAAAATAAGATTATGAAGATTTGCAAAGAATCATAAGATCAAAACATCTTTATATAACAAAAAATAAACTCTTCTCCAAGGAACAAAAGTTTTTAGTTTTGCTATTATAATTAAAAACTACCAATACTATATTATATTATATTTTAAGGCTTTTAGAAATTTTAAAATATATTTTTCGATATTTTAATCAAAATGCTTATTTACAAATTACAAACAATAAAGAGGAAAAATTTAACCAATAAACAAAACATATTTTTCTTTCAAGTTTTATTTTTATTTCTTGTTTGCCTTGTTTAAATAAATATTACTAAAATTAAAACTATAGACTTTCCATATGTTTATTTATATTTAAAGTAAAATTATTTCTTACAAAAATAAGAATCGTTATTAATATTGATCAATTGTTTTCATTTTTTGCATTTGATTATTGTAATGAATTATAAACCTTCAATTTATAAATATATTTATTTAAATTCTTAAATAATATATTAAATGTCTAAAAATTTAATGATTAATTATTGTTGTAAAATGCTATTTAGCTTGAACCTGTTCAAGAATTTAATTTATGGAAATTTACTATACTGAAAAAATATTTAATTTATATAGAGCTTTTAAAAATAACATTATAAAATATAGAAGAATTAGAATTAACTATTAATTTTAAAATTAATTTTTTCAATAAATTAAATTAGCAAAATAAACAATCACTATTTTTCAGTAAATTAAATTTTCTCTCCTTTTTAAATGCATCAATTATTTATAAAGAAATGTTTAATTTTAAAATTAGGAAGCGGAAGTTCTTTCTAAAATATAAGATTTATCTAAATTTGAAATATCAAGGTGCTTAAATTTATTGCCAAATTACTTATTTTTTATAAAATTTAGAATTTTAATCAATAGTATTATATTTCCTTGAGCGAAAGAAAATTATTAATCCCACATAAATTCTATTTTAAAACAACTGAAAGAACTCAAGATGATGATGGAATCTCATAAATTAAAATTTACAATCACAACTAGAATTAAAGATATGTATATTTACTTCACAATCAATATATAAAAAAGTCAGAAAACTTATAATATAATAAATTATAAAATATAATGAATAATTATATAATATCGATTATTTATTTTTTGATTAATTTTTTTAGATTATTTCTTAACAAACAGAATAAAATTATATATTTCTATTATAATACTTTAAATGCAGCAAATATAAAAAGGACTTAAGAAAATCTCTGTGTCTTTGATTCAAAAAACTTCAAAAACTATTAAAGTAAGTAGATAATCATCTTGAAATTTACTTTTAAATTTTTTCAACATGACTGTATAATTAATTAGCATTTACATATTAAAATTATCCATCTATTTTTAAAATTATGATTTGTATTTTGCGGTGCTACTCAAATGCATAAGATTAGAGTACAAAAACTTATTAAGAAGGAACTTATAAAATCTTATAAATCACTTCTCCATTTAAAAATCTACCTTAACGTATTTCAATTATTTTGAAAACTTATTTTTAAAAATAGCACAAACTATTTACAATACTATCCGTTCAAATATTTAGTAAAAGTTTCTATGTTTTCTTATTTAAAATAATAAGTTGTGATTTAATTTACTAATATTAAATTTATGGAGGTTTTTGATTTTGAAAAAAAATCTAAATTTACTGATTACTTCGTTTTTTATCAACAATAATTGTACTTTTATGTCATTTTATATTTAAAATAAATAGTACTTTAGATATTAATTATCATATATAATACCTAACTTTTACTTTAAATTATACTCATATTTTTAATACCTGAGTAACCTATAGATTAAAATAATTTACGTAATTAAATGAATTATTACATTATTAATAATAAGACGATGGATAATTAAGTAAAATTAAGGGTAAAGCAGAATAAAAAAATATAAATATTTTACATAATTGTGACCAAATATCATATCATTTAAAAATAGATGATTAATATTTATTTATTAACTTAATATTAAGTTTTATTCAAAAAATATTTTTATCAAATTTATGATAAATTATTCAGAAGATCGATCCTAATATAATTTTATTTAAATAATTTTTTCTCATTTTTACTCTACTTTTTTTGGTAAAAATAAATTAAAAAATTAAATATTTTATTCGTTTAAAATATTTAAAACATATATTTCCAAAAGAATTCTATAGTAGAATGTGATTATAACAATTAAACCTTTTAGGATGTTATTTAAAATCTTTATAGATCTCTTCAATAGTTATGCCTAAAACAAATATATATTAAAACTATATATGAATATATTATTAAATTAATTAAAATTAGTCATACAATTTAAAGAATAAAATTCAATTATAACCCAGTTTAAAGACTTACTTTAAATTCATTAAAAGGATTAAGGGTTAAGAACCAATATAATTTTTATGTTAAAAATATCTCAACAACCCTTTATTGTAATGTTAATGATTAAAACTAATATTAAAAGATTAAATTTATCAACATTTCAGGGTATTTTAATAACTTAATACTATAGGCAAAATCATTCTATTAAAAGCTCTTCATAGACACATGTCAAAGGTAATTGTAATATTTCAAATTATTAATATTAATCAATTATTGTTCACTAATAAATAAAAAAAAACTCTTATTTAAAATCATAATTCCCTGGATATATATTTTAGATAATATTTTATAGAATTTATAAATTCAACAGATAATTTTATTCTCTTTTTACTTAAAATAATACATTTATTAAAAATAAATATAAAATTAATCCTACAATAAATTACGTAAAACAAAATTTAACTATAATAAACTAAGTGAAAATGATACTATATCTTTAATTAGATGGGATTAATTGTAATTTATTTAATAAGCACTCTAAAAATATTAAAGTAGGTAATGCAAGATAAATATTACTTATTGAGCCAAATTTAAAATTGTTGATATTTGTTTTTATTTCTAGAAAGAAACAATAAAAATCTATGTCTCAATATCTAAAAATCATTTTTTTCGTAAGATATAAATTATTTAAAATCCTTAAATCTTTATAATACTTAATTTAATAATGAAATGAATCAATCCAAAAGATTTTATGATAAATTAATAAATTATTTATAGATATTAATATTAATCGGATCATGCATATTGTATAAAATAGATTGCTAAAGATAGGTACACAATTTTTAAATAAAATCTTGAAAAACCTTTTACACACTATACGCAGTAATTGTATTTTAAAATTGGTTATCTATGAGATAATCATTGTTATAATAAATTATCATTTAGGTATTAATTAACTATGTTAATAAATTATAAAATAAATAATGAAATACTAAATTTTTAATATGATTCTTTACTCTAATTTGTAATTGATTTATGTTCTTTAATAGTTATTTGTTTCAATTTATTTAATTATGTCTTTCTAATAGAAAATTATGATTTAATCATGAACTTTCATTATTATTATATTATAATCCGAATGTATCATTAAAATTTGTAATAAAACAATTATTTTCTTTTCATTCTAATGCTGTCAATTGATTTTACCGAGTGAATAGTAAAATTCATTTTTCTATTTGGTATACATTAATTTCTTACAATTCCTCTTTTTAATTATATATGAGCTTTGTTCATATATTTTAACCCTTTTATTTGATTATTTTTTTCCAATGCATTTTTAATTTTAAGAAAAATTTTCCACAGAAATTTTAAATATTTTTATATTTTAATTTAAGTTTCCCTAATTTATGTACATATAAAAAAATATAAAAATAGATAGATAGTAATATAATAAAATATCAAACAGTTTAATGTAAAGTATATTCATTGGCTTCCATGACAAATGAAAATTTTACTTCTTCCAGTACAAAGAGTCTACTTCCAAGATCCACAAAGACATAAAATCAGGATGCTAAAAATTCATATAGAATTAGCGCTAAATCTAAATAGATTCCTAGGGTGCCATAATTAGCTTCCTTTACCAAAATTTGTGGATAAAACCAAGTTACAAAGCTAATAGAGAATAATGTTCTCTTTCTTTTAGAGTTATACTAATCTCAAACACATTTCTTTAAATTCATCGTCATCACAATAGTGTAAAGTCTGTAGAGTTACTGGTCCAGGACGACTCTTATAAGTTTAACTGGTTTTGAAACCAATGATTGTCAACAAAAATACAAAGTTAATCTTATTGCTTTTTGTTGTGTAGTTTACATATTTTGCTATTTATAATTATTATTATGAGTTTAAAATTATATTATATTGAGCATTTTAATTACACGATAATCTCCTAGCCTTTCTATCTTAATCTCTAAGCCTTTCTATCTTAATCTCAAAGTTTTTCTATCTAAGACTTAGGATTCTCTTTTACTATCATTCGTATTTATAAGAGTGGAGAGCTCTTATCTGGTGATTAATAGGAAGTTTTAGAATTGAAATTCAGTCAGCTTATTGTATTTTTTTATGCTTTGAAACAAAATTTCATGCTAGTCACTAATTTCGATTGTTAGGGGTGATTTTCTCAAATTAAATAATACTAGGATGCTCCATTTGAATAGCTTCTTGCACCACTATTTATACCTGAATAATATCTTTATTTGCCTTAACTGATAAAGTAACTTCCAGACACAAGCAACATCTTCTACAATTTTCCCAATTCTTTTCAACGCATTCCTTAGATCTCCTATTTTTTAAAGTTGATTATTAATTCTAATTATCGGCACATCTTATTACTTAGGTTTGAAAAGGAAGATTTACAAGATCTAATATTGGCAATTGATCTAATCACCACTCAAATCTGCAGAGATGAATCAAGGGAGGTAGTTGCTTCAAACTGGAGAGATTCTATGTAGTGAAGCAATTAAGTCATACTTATTTTACAGTACCACTTTATAGCATTGCTTCAAGCCACTTTGCACATTTCTTGATCTTAATTTAGGTATTTTGACAATTTTATTAGTGAAAGGCTCAATTTCCCTTGCTGTAAGTTCCATTTTCAACAAGTAAAATTTTCATTTCAGCTTAGTTGAGTTGGAATAATTTTGCAGATTTCTTGTTCACATGGGTAGACTTCCTTTAGCAAAATATTTATAAAAGTTTAGTCTCTAAAGTATTCCTGAGCCGCCTTTTTGCAGTTTAAGAAATTCTATTTAGCTTTTCAATCAAGCCTAAACAACTCTGGTACTTTGGACGCCACAATAATGTATTCACTATATGTCTCCAGATTTATATCTTGCTTTGGTTGAAGGGTCTAATGCTTTAAGAAGACAGTATGGAGCTTTTTAATCATTATTCGATCGTTCTTGTGATAAATATCTTTTGCCCTCTGTATTTTAGTAAACATGAAAATGATTTTGTTATGTGCTATATATACAGATAGCAACAAGGAAGTTATGAAATAGGATACCAAGTAATTTAGGTAACTCATTGAAGAATTTGCATCGTAAATATTTCAATGCATAATTACATAGGTATTGGGGCTTGCCAGACCTTAATATAATCATTGGGAAACCAGAGATAATTGTTCATTTAATGGATTAGGTATCAGAATAATTGTTATTTCCAATGCAGTTTCTCTTAATTTTGTACTGATTTCTGCTGGAGTTAAGCTTTTTAGCATTAAAAAAGCGTTTACTAGAATAATGGCTAGACTTAAAATTCTGAATGCTAAATTTGATTCTGAGAGAAGGCAAATTAATTAGCGCTCCCTTAGTAATTATAAAATTATTATTATATAATGATTTTAAGGTTATTATTGGAGTATTTAATAATTTGTTGCTTAAAAATTTATTATAATAGGTTTGTACGATTTTTTTTATGAGATTTAATTCATCCTTTTTTATTACAACTCAAAGCCTAAAAATTTTATAATCCTTTTTATAATTACTTTAATTTTATATTAATTTTTACCAATTATCTTATACGATAAACAATTACTCTCTTAGTACACTACATTACGAAACCTAAAAATTAAATATTTGGATAAAACCATATATTATGTATTTGTTACTAGAGAGGCTTAAGAATTAATTCTGAGATTATATACAAAAAATATAAATTAAAATAACTTTATTGGTGAAAACAATGCTATTTTACTAAAGTTACTATCACAAATTATCATCCCTAGATAATTGTAATCATTTTGTAATTATATCTTGTAGAAACAATTATTGTTTATATAGCTAACAAAAATTTATAAAAAAGAAACTCTCATTTTCATTATCTTGATATTTATATTAACTAATGCATTCTTTCATTAAGGAAAATTAATTTAATTTTTCAGCGAATGATTTATTAATCAAAAAAGTGATATATTATTATTTAATTCAAAAATAACTAAACCTTATTATGAATAAGAGATATGTAAAAAAATAAAAATAAATTATTTTAAATGAACTATGCTTTGAGCAAATCGTTTTAGCAATTCTGTAATTAAAACTTAAACTAAACTTTAAATATTAAGGTACTAATTAAAAATTATTATTATAAAATAAAGTAAGTTTAATTAGATAAAATAATAATTATCAAGATTTAAGATAAGGTATAGGAATATGAATGATTTTGTTATACTCAAATCAAATTAATTTTTTAATACGAGCTAAGTCAAAAATATATATTTCGACTTAGCTCGTCAAATTAATTAGTTTTAAAAATATAATTATAATTTATCTAAGATTTTGATTTCACTAATCAATTACTTGAATATTCAAAATTTCTATGATAAAATGTATTTTAATAATGATGATTAAAATTTTATTAATTATTGAAACAAAGTTTAAATTTAAAATATAAAAAATATCCAAGGTATTACAGTGTATTTAACTCTTTTTGCAAAAATTTAATATTATTTTTTTAAAAAATTTACATATCAATATTATTTATAATGAGAAAAAGAGCTGTTGATATAAATTTCTTTCCTTGATTTTATAAAAGAATAAGTATAAAGAAGGTTGATAAAGCTTTATATAAAAACATTTAAATATTTATTATGATTGGTTGTAAAGATATCTAAAATATCAATAATGATTGATTATAAATTCTAATTGTCATATTAAGCTAATTAGTAAAGTTTGCAAGGAGTGCAGTGCAACATTATTTAATAATTAATTGAAATTATACAATTTATTTTATTAATTTTATTTTTTATGCAAAGAATCTTAGGGGGAAGTTACATGTACTGGTTTTTGATAAAAAAATAATTTTAAGGAAGTTTCCTGCACTGAGAAATTAATTTTTTTCATTTAATTAATCTTTAAAAGAACTATAAACCAACTTCCTAACTAATTTAATTGCTATAAATTATACTTCATTATTAATAAATTAGTTAATATCTCTATTAACATAGATTCTAAGAACCATCCAAACACTATTTCGTTTCTTCTGAATACCAATTCATCTATGAACTCTTAGGCATGTTTTGCTGGAAAATTGAACCAATATAAATATTTCTTAAGTTTTTTAGATGATTCCAGGTGTTCTCAATTATGTTAGCTGATATTTAAACTCCTGGTACTGCTCTTCCTATCATACCTCTGATCCTTCCCTCGGTTGATGAATGTAAGTTCCATGAAAGTATCCATTATTTCTAAGAAAATTGTATCCCATCCATCCATCTGTAATTAAAGTACTACCCCTTACAACATATTATCCAATTATATTTCTCAATGTTTTCTCTCATTTCTATTATTAACACACACGATTACTATTTTCTTGCTATCTTTTCAATCTTCAATTTTTAAAATAAAGTCAATTAAAAAATAATTAAAAAATGTTTGAGTGTAAAATATCAAAAAGTTAAAACAACTTTAATTTTTTTACTATTGCCCATACTTATTTGCCTCTTCTTCTTATTTAATGTGATAGAGGCCAATGACTAAAGAGGGATTTATCTATTTCTACAACTTCATTGTTCATTTCTAATTTTGAATAGTACTCATTTTACATCCATTCTTATATTCTATTTCTTAACTCATAGAGTATTGCTCTAATTGAACGAATTGACATTATATATTCTTCGTTAACTGTTTGTCTTAGGATTTTATGTATCTTAACAGCATTTTTCCATCAATGAAGTAGATGAAGATGATTCTCGCTAGTATTATTATTATTGGAGTTTTTTAGAATAATTCAAATATAGAATCCTATCTAATACTTACTTTTAGATTTCAACGATTGCATTTAAATTACTCACCATCAACTCAAGTACTTCATTTCTATATTTACATACGATTCCAACAACTCTGACATATTTCATGTGATATTAGTAGATTTCTGTCTATTAGCCATTAAATTGTCCTCTCTGTACATATAGTAATTCCAAATATTGTATCCAATTGTTATTGAAATTCTGATTCAATCTATCTTGTTCTTTCCATACCTATATTTTTTTAGACAACGTGTTACACTATATTTTTTTGAACTACTTAAGTGATGGAACAAAATCCTAAAAAAATTAATGGGTCATAAAAATAATCAATATTTTTTATGTCAAATTATGACATAAAAAAAGTGCAGGAAGCTATCTTGAGTGCAGGAAACTTCCCCTCCCCAAGACTTATATTCATGAATCCACTGATGGCTGATACATCTCGAACAAAAACTGGCATGGAACCTGAAGGTTCATTAAGACTTTGTCTTGTATTTTATTCTCCTAGTCGTATATATTTTGAGGACAAACATTATTCTCAATCTTGGCATCATTGCTGGATTCATAATGATGCTAGGTAATCTGAAACGACACATCGATCATAAATATTGCAAAACTGCTTTATACCAACAATGAAATATGAAGATGCAGTTTAATGATCCTCCGCCCTCTTAAAAATATAGGATGCTTGGAATTCCTATACACGCTGAAATAATTCTTTAAATATTGATCAATTAGACTCAGATTCATTGAAAGAAAGAGAAGTAGCAGTATAATGGATACACATATGACTCATATTTTATTATAAAAAAATAATGCAAAAATTTATAGAGAGATAAAGTCTGATATTTCACTGGTTGCCTCTAAAAAATACAACTCCAAGCAAACTTTGTATTAGAAATTAGTCTTATTGAGAAGAAGTCACTAAATAGTTTAAAAGTATCATCATAATAAGAATGCCAATGATAAGGATGACTGCAAATCTTGGATGAGTCTTAGGCGTCTCAGTAATCAGTAGAATATCAAAAAGAAAATAAAATGTTATTAATTAATGTATGAATTCTTAGAGAAGAATTTACGATGTTATCTTTATTGTATCTTAAAGAATCCCTTTGAAGGATTAGAGAAAAAACTTTTGCCCTAAATTAAACGCATATTACAACAGAAAACAACGTGATATGATTTTGATCGCAGATATCAATAAATGGGCAATTGCCCTAATTGAATAAAATATCAAAGATTGAGCTTTGAAATTAAGATTCTCGCTTATCTCGGTTTAAAAGACAGATGTCTGTGTTTGAGATTCCATCTCCCTTCATTTTTGCATGGAGAATATTATGGTAGTCTGTAAATTTCTATTTCAAAGTTCTTACTATCAATTCTTTTGATTACCATTTATCAAATTGAATATAAATAAGGCAATTTTTAGATTCTCCTTTGATTATCATGAAAAAAGCAATTGAGATGCCCCTGAATGAGGCTTGATAAAGCTTATTAATCTGAGGTGATAATTCATGATGGAAAAGCTCAAACATGGGGATTAAATTAACTTGAAGTGAGGTTGAGGAACATAAAAGAAAATTTCTTATTTATTAAATTAAATCTTCAAGTTTCCTTTGCCTCTATACTAAAAAAATCATGAATTCTAGATTAATTACTTAAGATAATTAAAGTTAAAATTTCAAATCTATTGAAAATGAATATTTGCGCATTTTAAAAATGCCTGCCGTTTTAATTTCCTAGATAATAAATTTGATGAAGTGTGATCTAAGCCATTTATCAGAGAAAAAAAATAATTGGCATAATTGAAAATAGTAAAACTATAAAATAATTAAAGGTAATTATAATTGTAATTCTAAAAAAAAGAAATCTATATTATTTTCAAATTATGGTCTTTGTAGTTAAAAAATAAAAAGTTTTTCATAAATTTTAATAATAATATAATCAATAATACTTTTTATACTATTTATTTTAAAACAATTATAATGGTTTGTTAAAGTTTCAAAAAATTATATTAGTTTTCTACAACAGCTTTCTTAAAATTAATTATTTAATTCAATTCTTATTCTGATTATTTTTTCAGATATTTTCGGATAATCTGGAATTTATTTTCAATATGATTACTAAAGTTGGCAATTTTTCGAGATTAAAATATAAACATTAAGATCTCTCCATAATCATACACAATCAAATGTTTGTTTGCTTTTATCAAATCTTAGTTTTAATTTTAAAATATATCAATTTATTTATTTTGCAATTAATATTTTTAAAATTTTTCTTTTTTTGAAAATTTTTAATTATTAAGTTAACCCTTCCATTATAAAAAAAGAGGATACAATATTACTAAAATAGTTGATAAGTAATTATAATAAATAATTTGCTATTGATTTGAATTAGGTTGTAGCTTTGTTTGCTTAGATAATAGTAATAAGCTGTTTTAATTATATAATCTCTCAAATTTAAATAAATTTATGTAATTGTATTATTATGTAATTTGCAAAATTAAAGTAAAAATGCAGGATTTATCATTTAAACATTTTTTAGTTAAATATTTTTATTTTTATTTTAATCTATCTTTTATCCTTTAAATCCATTTTCGATTTTATTTTTCACATGAAAACCAAAGCTATTTGCAGGTTATTCATGAAAATCTTAATTTAACTTGGTTAAAATATTTTCAAATAATTTTTAGAAGCTTAGATTTGAGATTAATTATATTTTGTGAGAAAGCGAAGTGTTTTAATATATTGATTTTTTTATTTTCTGTTATATTTAAAAATTTTTTTTAGATTTTCTAATTATTTTTCTGTTAAATTTATGTATAACAAAGTACAAAATTTCATATGAATAAAAACATATACAGTTTTTATTTATTTTATAATTTTAAAATTTACTTTATATTTTCCAAAATTAATTTTGCATCCATTTATTTAGATTTTTCAAAATAAAATCTAAAAGTTAAGATAAGATATCATGAGCAATAAAGACTACTCTATAATTCCAAAAATTGTTTAATTTTAATTAAACTTAATTTATTCCGAAAATTAGTGGATCCATTACGTTTACAAAAAAACAATCATATTATAAAATAAGTTAATTCAATCAAATATAATTATCAACAAGAATTATTTACTAAAGGATTTGAGAATCATTAATTTAGTATTAATAAAGTAATAAATAAATAAGTCAAAGTATTTAAAATTAGGGAACTTAATTTAAAAATTAAAATATGATGTTTTCTTACTATATTAAAAAAGGGGGGGGCTTAAATAAAGAGCAAAGTTAGGTTCCTTTATGTAATAATGAGAGATTAAGTTCTATGTTTATTTTAATTATCTTTGAGTTAATTAATATGTATGAAGAAATGTTTCTTTTATAGAGTCAAATTTATGTACCTTGACGCTTGACCCTATCTTAGCTCATCGTAATTTTTTTATTCGCGTTTCTTTTATGGGCATTGTGTAGATATGTCATACTGTATAATTTGAATTGTTTATGTTAAACTTACTATTTAGAATTCCTGTTCTAATTTTAAATTTTATCATTAAACCTTAAATTTGAATGTATGTTAGTGATTTTTTTCTTGTTCTATAAAAAATTTGGATTGAAGGAAGTTGTTCTAAAACATAAATTGTTAAGATAGTAATAATTTGGTCTCTTTAAAATTAACTTCCATAGACTTTTAGATTCATTCTATTTTAGTCTCTCCTATTTTAATAGATTTTTATGAAAGTAACCAACAAACCAAAGAAAAGTTTACGTTAACCCATAACGTAAATAGCAACATAAGTATTTAGGTTCCTTTTTTAGTTTTTGTCCCTTTTTACTTAAAAAATACTCTTTATGAATTTAGTTAGAAAAACAGGGTTCATTAATCAAAATCAACTTATTCGATGGGTTAAAAATAAGGAATCGTTGAACCATCTCTGAGAAATTTCTTAGAGAATTATTTAAAAAGGGCAAAAACTCGTTCCCTATAATGATCAATATCTATAAAATATGCACTAGAGTTTGAGATAATGATATTATGCAGTTTTGTTATTTTATAAAGATTTAATCACACTTAAAGGAATTTATGCAATTAATTAAGCGCTAATTTAATTAGCATATTTGATTTACAATATTACATATTAATTACTTTTTAATTTAAGCATATTAAAATTTTCTTCACATTTTTTCAGGAAACTTTTATTCCTCATCTAAAGCATTATTTTATTGGCTGAGGTTTTCTTAAGAGGCTAAAAGGCTTTTTGTTTATTATCAGAAGTAATTAAGCATAATTGATTTTGTTAATTTTTCAAAGAATCCTTTAAAATGTTCGCATCATCACAATAGGATAAGATATTATTAATTTATGTCCCTACCCTTAAAATAAAGAATGTCCTGTCAATTTCCTGTCAGGACCAAAGTAGAAGAAATTTTATCATTTAAATTTTGACGCTGGGTTTCTGGGTTTTAACGTAAATAAATATCATTTTCGAATTTATGTTCTTATTTTTAATTCAAAATTTGAGTACCTTTTTCCCTATGATAACTAACAATATAACTGAAATTAAGAACAAGAGTTAAGCCGAGAATAAATTGTGACTTTAATTAATTTAAAGGTTAGATTTCAATAAATATAACCAAAACTTGATAAATAAAAATTAGGCTTTAAGCTTACTATATAGTAAATAATTAAATTAAAAAACTCAAATGTTATTTTGAGCTTGCTCTGAAAAATCATATGTTTTAGGTAAAATAAAATAAAACAAATTTGAAAAACAAATCAAAATACTAACCTTTCTTTACTGCTGTTTTAACTCTCATACTATAAGGCCAAAAATTGAAAATAAGTAACACTTTTCGCACATGAGTACCTGCTCGGTATAAAATGAGACAGTACACAGTTTAACATTGAATTTTATGCGTTTTTTTCAAAGTATATTGATTAAAAACTTAGTTATATATAACTAACAACTAATGAAAATAATACAAAGAAATTCATTCAAATTGTGAACTTCCATTGCTGATAGAGTTCTTTGTAATTGCTTAGTTTTAAATTAATAAAATACAAATCTTGAAATTAAATAGAAATACTAATAGTGTAAGGTGAGGTGATTACTATTTTAGAAACTTTAATAGTTGTAGTTCCAGATTACATTTCAAACATTTTATAAAAACACAAAATAAATAGATTAATAAATTAATATTTCTCAAATTCTTTCGTAAATAATTCTTATGATTATTTACAATATATTATTTTATTAAAAAAATAATTAATAATAATTATATTAAGGAACCTTATAAAAAGCAAATCTTATAAAGTTGCTTTTCCAATCCAATCTTTATCATTTTATTCCAGAAATTTTTTCTTATCAATATTAATTATTAGTTATATTTTTTTTCACATATCTTTTCATATCTTTTAAAGAATATATTTCCAGCAAAAATAAAAGATGAAACATGTTTTTTTATGTAAACTTATTATTATTTTAATGTCCAACAAGTACTATATTTATCCATTTAATTTTGTTAATTCCTTTATCCAAATAATATTAAACTATTATACCTCAAAAGAAATATCTATATATGTAAATTTAAAAGTTAATTTAAAAAATGTTTAAATATAAGTTTATTTTTTTAGATTTATATAGGGATTTCTCTAATTATTTCAAAACTTACACTCTTTTTCAATGTACTTCCATAGAAAATAAAGTTCAGTTTTTTTAGTTCATTTTATATAAATAATTATAATTTATAATATCAAAAAATCTATCTTAAAATGATGATCATTATCTAGAAATAATAAGAGAGTAGTATATAATTAAATGTATGCAAAATATAATCACATTTTTTAGGATAAAAAAGTTATCCTAAAATCCACAGCAAATATAAAATTTATGAGACCAACGTTAAATTATCAAAAAGGTTGGAATCAAAGTACAACTGTTTAATGTTTGTTCCCTTAACATGATTTAATTCGTCGGTAAATAATAAAAAGAAATGCAGATCTCAAACAATTTCTTAATATTAAATGTTACCAGAATAATCTATATAAATTTTATCTAAATAATATTGACTAATTTAATGATAAATGCTAAATTAAATTATTCTAAAATAAAAATAAATTTAAGAAGTATTCATGAATAATTAGAAAGTATTTTTTTTATAGGTTGGTTAACCAAAAATATTTATACTTTCAAAATATAATAAATCAGTTTTACCATACTTATTTTTACCTATCAATCTAATCTAATTTGTTTGTGAGTGTATATTTCATCAAAATTATAATTTTTTAAAAACAAATTTAGGAAAACATTCTCATAGAATTTTATAGACAAATAATTGATAATAGATATTGAAGTAATTTGGTGATATTTCCAACTTATAAAAGCTTGTGTTTTAAATTAGAAGTTTAATATTTTCTTTTTCAACATAATTTAACAATTCCTGTGATATTCTGTTAAGAACTACATAAGTAGAGTATATAATCTATTAAAAGTAAATTAGAATATAACAATAGTTCGGAGATATGAACAATAATAGCTTTATAATATACTGTGACTTTAATTCAAAATACAAGATATATTCTTTTAAAGTACTTACTTTATTTTTCAGTTTTCTAGTTAGTGTATCTAGTATATGATTATTATTTGTAGTTATATGTAGAACCCAATTTACTTAAAGTTAAGTTATTATTATGAAAAATAAGTGAAAAATTTAAGTTTAAATGAAAATCTAATATCTGAATAGGAATACTTATTGAAATGCAAAACTTAAAATCTAAAAACAGTTACTGTGTTAGTGAAATAATTGTCAACTTCCACTCTTAGTGTTATCAGGTGCAACCCCTGTAAAAAATATAGATATGTTTTTTGTAACTTCCATTTATTTTAAATTACTCGGCATCTTCTCTTCAAATATTTTTTCCATTTTTGATTAATTCTAATTAATTTCTTAATTATTTATTGATTTTCTATTAAAAATTGTAATTATTAAAATATTAAAGATCAGGAAATTTAAAACTTTTAAAATGAATACCTGTTAGGAATTTAATTTAATAAAATAAGAAAATTAAATAGAATAAGGATGATGATAAAAAAAACAAAGAGTAAAGTATAATTTTATATGATCTAATATGTTTAATTGAATTATTTTTAATTTTTGTAAATAATTTATTTCAAAATTTTCTTAACTATTTCTCATTTAGTGAGGACAATTAGAATGACTAAATTTCAGAATATAGAATTTTCTAGGAATTCTTTAGCGGTTTTAAGATTATATTTATTATTTATTCTTTAATTTTTTGTAGATGCTATATAATGAATAGTAAGACAAACTTCAATCACATTCAGTATGAATTTAAGATAATTGTTGTCTAAGTATATAAATATCATAAATTTTTTTCAATATGCGCTACTTTTGAATTTGTGATAAACTCTTTGAAAAGAAAGTAAGATTAGAGAGTATTTTAATTTTTTTAATTTTATTTCTTTAAATATAATCATAATTTTTTCTACGTAAAGCGTTAATTATTATTAAGAAATATACAAATTCGAGATTTTATTAAATTGGTGAGTCACAATTAATAGCTGAATAAAGGTTGATGTTTTATGTTAAAACACTACGTTATGGGTCTAATCCATAACATTAAAATAAAACAGTCCTGCCAAGCTATAGGACAATATCTTCAATCCTTGGCATTACTCAATATTAGGTTTGAAAATATTTTTCTCCAAAACTTGATGAATCTAATCATATTAAGAAAGACAATGAAACAAGAACTGAATCTCTGCCGGAATAATTCAAACGCCATAATCTCTTCCTCTTATATTTTAGATAGGCATAGAGGACTTCTCTTGATAGCCGAGCACTCCTTTTAAATAATACCCATAGTACCATCTTACTGCTTTTCCCAGCTTTATAAAATCTATTGAAATAATAAAATCAAATATAAGGTCATGAAAATTAGATTTAAGATTTAAGATGAATCATAATTAAACTCAAAGGGTGTACGTGTAGAGATTGTCTAGATTCAGAACCCTATTAATACATGTTAATAGTCACATAAAGATTATTTATATCGACAAGATAATTTTTAAACCTTTTCAGACTTCTATAAAATTATTGGCTCCTAAATATTCTAAATGTGTAATAAACAGGTTAGGGATAGTACAGAAGACTAAAGCTGTTATTGTCGTAATAAGCAAAGAGTAGGGCTTAGAGGGAAAATATTATCAAATCTTTCTCAATCAACACAACAGACTGTTAAAATATACTTGAATATTTAAAAATTAATAATCAAAACACTCAAGTTGTAAAATTCTGGGATAATTTGCACAGTCACCATAGCAAAGCAGTGTACAACTAAATTAGAGAATATGGGTGGGAGTGTGTCTACAATGCACCATACTCCTCAAGTACCATTATTGTATCGAGGAAGTCTTTCCTAGAATAAAGCACCATTAAAAACATGCACGTGAATAATGACTTCAAGTATTCTGCTTAACAACATTAAGAACTCATCAAAGCATCAATAAAAAATATAAGTAGAAAGACAATAGAAAGAATTGTGATTAGATATATTTCTTTAATGAAAGACTACATTAGCTTAAATTAAGCTTTTAATTGAATTATAATTGTTTAGTAATTTTAATAACTCACTCCATATCTTCGTCTGATGGCTTGCCCTGTTCCCCTGTAGTTTAGGAGACATCCTCATTCATTATATTTTTTTAGGCCCATAACATTCTGACGCCTCTTGGGCTTTGATATCTCATGGTACTATCTTTTCGTGGTTTTTATTTAGATTAAAGCATTCATAGTGCTAAACTTTTTGTCTCTATAAATTTTGTAAAGTTTAATATTTATTTTACTATAAAAAAATGGTCCACTCTCCAGCTTCTTGAAATGTCTTCACGAATATAGATTTACTCGCTCTTGTCTTCTTCAGCATTAAAAATATTTCTCACCGTGTTTGCATGTATAATTAGTTTACTAATATAGTTTGGCCAGAGAGTACCAAGGACAACAAACGTGTACTTTCTATCAGGCAGGACTTGATAATCGTCATAATAATTTATGAATTTTATAATGCTAAAATCTTCCTGAATCTCTTAGAAAATCTTTTTTTACTGAGAGCTCTTCGAAGTAAGACACATTGAAAGTTTTAACATATGCGCTTTTAAGGATATCTTTGTTGCCTACTAGAAAATCCTTAAAAAACCTCATGATAGTTTGATGATCAGGGAGAAGATAGTATCCCTCTACAATTGTTATAATTAATGAAACTTACTGTAAGACTTTAAGAAGGAGATCAAATCCTTCTTTGACCTGAACTTCTATTGAAGTTCTCTATAGTCCTGTCTAAAGACATCGCAACTCTACATTATTGAGAAAAATTAAAAATTTAATAAGTTACTAAAAAATTTGAATATTATTTCTGATATGTTGCTTTGAATCCTGAGGAGATTCATGTGCAACTAACTGAAGTTCACAATTTATTATAGCTAACTATATTGATCAGAATTAAATATTAAAAAATTAAGGCAATTATCAAAACTTGAAAGAAGCAATATAAATATAAAATAATTTTAAGAAATAATAAAACTCGAAAGTTAAGGCATTGAGGGGGCTTTATCGTTTTTTAATTATAATAATTTAGATATATTTCTTGGAAAATATTTTGATATAATTCTTGGTTAATTTTATAAATAAACGTAAACACAAAAATTTGATGAAACTTGATGCAACTAAAAGAAAAGTAAAAGATTAAACAAGAAAACTACTTACTGACCCAGTCATATTCAGTGGAGATATTAAAGATTTACTCAAATGGTAAGAAATAGCTAATGTCTGTATGAGAAGATACGGGAAGTTAAATGAAGAGGTGATAATGGACCCCACTACGCATGGAGACTCAAACAGAAACTACTGTTTCATATCAAGAATTTCTAAATATGCCAATTCACTAGTACAGGAGAGAGGAATACTTACCATATGGGTTGTCAATCAGAAAGGGGAGCACTACAATTCATAAGGAAGCATGGATAGGTGGAGATAGACGAGGGTATGTGGTTGGAGCTTACGAAGACAGGAAAATACACTGCGGTTGGAGGTTCTATACTTCTCACTGCTTCGAAAAGTTTATAATTGTTATAAAGGCAACGTCAAAGAAATCGTATCCTATCACAGAGCCGATAATGTGGTGATAGCTCCAGTTAGAGAGCATTCGAGAAAGCCATAAGAAATTTATAGCTTTGTGCAAAAGGTATGCCCAGACTAACTGAACATGGAATTCTATGCCAAGAATCACAATGTTATACCAGGATGGACTTCTTTTTGAAATTAGCTAACATAATTATATAATTGATCACAATTAAAATTAAAACAATATATCCTTATGTATCTAATTTTCGCATTGTTTTTATTTAAGAAAAAATTCATTATAAATGTTGTGTCCTGTTAATTCAATACTATCAATATTTTTTTAAATTTCAAAAACTCACGATCATTATTAATCAAATCAGTGATTTTTAAAAACAAACAATTACTTTAATTTCAAAAACTCATGAATAATAATTAATTGTTTTTATTCTCGATAAAACATTTAGATAAGAAATATATATCTAAATCTCATTATCATAGTAATTATATACCAGATATTATTAGAATAAATTAAGATCTAAATTAAGTCAAAACACTGTAATGAATTAAAAATTTATTTCAGAAAACAAGTTTGTATGTTGAAATTTCTTCATAATAATTATTATTCTTAAAGTATTAAATTTTTAAGGAGCAAAATCCAACAAGTTTAAAATCAAAATTAAGTGAAATTTGAAATAAACAATAGAATTTCATAACTCAATAGATCATAATATCAGAAACAACAACATATAAAATAATAATTAAATAGAACTTTTTCTAAGCTTGTAACATAATTTTTTTTATTTCTTAAAAATTTATAATTTATAACACGATAACATTTAATTATTAATTATTCTAATTACATTAATACTTAAAAATATTATCAAAATCAAAAATGGAAATCTCTCTGATTAGTGCTATTCTTCCTCATCTTCATCGTCATCTTCTTCGAAATCATTATTTTCATCTTTTAAGTTCTCTCAGCCTGTGCGGTAGTGCGAAGAAACAGTCCAGCTATACCTTTGGTCTTACCAGGTAGACCACTATAAAAAAATTAAAGATATGTTTTTTGTAACTTACATTTTATGTGAGTGCTCTGTCACCACCTGCGTCTGATCTATAAGAATACTTGTAACAATATTAATATATTACTTATTATAAATTATGATTCTTTATTAATTAGCAAAAATTAAGTAAGTTATTTCAAATTAGCTAATTTTAAGACAATTTATTATTTTACAACTTTTATTAAAACTAAAATGAAGATTAAAAAAATTTTAATCCTCAAAGATAATCTTAAAAATTAAAATAATATCTCTTGCTTAAGGATATTGATAAAACTAAAATATAAGATTTAATATCTTATTATACTTATATTCCTGACAAAAATTAAAGATTAATAATAAAAGTCAACACTTTGAGAGACAATAATTATTTCTTAACACATAATATCTAAAAGAAAATTTCATTTCAAATACATGGTTTCAACTTAATAGCCAATTATTCTTAGATAAATCCTATTTTTTTAATTTTATAGATTCATCTTTAAATAGGAATGTTTTAATTTTTTTTAGAAATTGTATAAAATCAATGGGAGCTTTTGAGTAGTTATTTTTTTATCATTAAAATAGAGTCGATAAAAACAAAATGGCAGAAACTATAATATAAATTATTATTCTTATGAAATAATTAGCATTTTTAATTCCATTTAGATTTAAAAAGTATAATTAAATAAAATAAATTATATTTAGTTTATGGATGATAAACAAGACATAAGAATGTTACATCGAGAAAAAGGTTATAGATATTTTCCATTAAAAATCTGAACTATTTCATAAATAATCTTAATATCAAATTGATTGTATGGTGTTAATTTTACAGATCGAAATTATAACAATACAATTTATTAAAATTTGAAAAATAAGTAGGGATTCTAATGTATTATATAAACATAATTAAAAAATATTTTGACAAAAAACAATTACACCTTTGTCTAATAAATAAATAAATCTTTTATTTTATATTTAATTATGCATATATATAATGAAAAAATCCAAACTAAACTTTCGAATTATGTTAATTAAACTTTATGTTTCATAATTTTATTATGTGATATTGTAGTCATTCTAATCAAAAATCAAATTCAATTCGATAATTATTTCTAATATAATCAAATCTATTAACCCTAATTAAATATATACAACATATCCCAGAAAATTACAAACTAATTTGAAAGATATTTAAATCGATTAAAATTGCGAAATATTTTTTATAACTCAGGATCAAATATAATTTCATATGTTCTTAATATCAAAGTTATGTATTTTCTAATATAGGCTAATAATATTATAAAAATTTAAATCATTTTATTTTCATTATCATTATATTACAACAAAAAATTGATTTATAAAATGCGATTTTAATAACTTCACATTACAAATACAAAACTAATAATTAAATTTTTCAATTTACATTTTCTGTTTTATTACATTTTGTTTAGCATATCTCATTTATTATGCCTTAATATTTTATATTATTTAAAGTTATCTATGAATAATTTTATAAAAGAGCATTTTTTTTCTAATAAAGTAGTTGTTAAAATAAATTTATAATTAAATCAGATGGCTCAAAATAGATTTACAATATTTTTTTAATAAAGTAAATTGCATTTTATAACTAAAATAATAAATTCAAAATCCAAAATGGGGCAGCATAAGATGAACTGTGTGTTCATTAAAATGTAAGTTACATTGAATATATTTTTTATAGGGGTAACACCTGGCAAGAGCAAAAGCAGGAGTGGTCTGAAGATTGACAGAAGAGCTCAAAAATTTGAGAAAATTTACACTCATGCTGATGTTCCAAGACACAAATGAGAATAACAAGATGACAGACAAAGAATTAAGATATAAATTATTCATTTCTTTAATTCATATTTGATTTATTATAAATTAATGTTTTAGTTAACTTTATTTTCTTTAAAAAATATCATGATTGCTTTCAAAATGTGAAACAATAATAATAGTCTAGTATATTATAGTTATAAATATAAATATTCAGTAATGATTCGCTGTTCTTTTCGCACTTCTCCGAAGTCTTGCACTTGTTTTCTTCAGTTTTTATATTTGAACCATTGCAAAAAAATTCATTTTGGCTAACATAGCGTTGAAAAACAGCTCTCAAATCAGTTTAGTGGCCAGACGAGGTGCAACCACCAATAATGTTGAAATTTAGGCTGCTCTCTTGACTGGTCTTGCCACTGACCTTCAATTCTCCCAAGGTCTCTAATCAGACTGCAACAACGCAATAAATACATCAATTCCTTTTTCTGAGCAACTCATTGACACCAAGAGAATTTGAATTATTGGGTAAAAA